>JARJHM010001026.1:0-86043 GCA_033356055.1 Carex pumila | reverse complement strand
TGTTAATCTGATTACTTCGTTAATTGGATTTTTCTCTTTCTCTATTTACCGTTTTTCGATTGGTGAATAGTGTTTTACCGAATTTTTGCGGTATTTCAGATTTGGTTTAATTAGCAAATCTGATTGAAACGAATTTTTTGGTGAATAGTGTTTTTGCAGAATACCACGGTTTATAGTATTTCTGGCAAAAGAAATAAACCGATCTCTGGTTAGTCCTGGTGGATAACTAATAGAGGTATCACATGTGTGATACTCCGAGTTGATTCCTTCCCTGGTGTAGCTCTTCTCGCTTATCTGCATTCCAACTGTGATTTGGAAATAAGGTATAAATTGTTATATTAATCTATTTAATTGGTAAGTAGATTAAAGTTTTAGAAATCAATTATGGAGTAGATCTGTAAAATAATTAAATGAGGTTTTGATGCCGAAGGAATACTGAAGGTGGACCGCCTTGGAAAGTTTCCTGACATACCTCATTTAATCTGTAGCTTAAGTTAGATGTAAAAATTTTGTTTTACTCTTTCCGCACCTTAAGCAAATAAATGGGTTTGAACCGTCAAAACCCCAACATACTTAATCAATGGGTTTGAACCGTCAAAACCCAACATTATTTTCTCGCAGCAAAGTTTGATCTGATTTCATGTTCAATTACTTATCCATCTGGCTGATGGAATATCGAGACATCGAAGGGCTATGAACATTTGTAAATCTGAACCGTTCGATTAAAAATGTGCCATCCTGATTGTCAATGGACATCTCCACTTAGCAATCCTAGTCATATTTTTTACCTAGATGTATTCAGTGACAGCTGGGTCCGATTTTCAGTTTAAGAGAACTCCAAATTTCTTTCCCTGCCATACTTTGGTTTATTTTCATTTCTCCCTCCAAACTTTTCATTTCAGTGGCATTTCACTGCCTCTGACAATCATGTCCCACCCTCCAAAGAATTCATTTCAACGCCTTTTCTCCATTCTCTGACAATCATGTCCCACTGTTCAGAGTTTCAACTACAACAAAAACACCTGAACTTCTCCTCGTCAATCTTTCCTCCTCTCAATTACTCCATAAGCGAGAAAAAACCCGATTTCTTGCGGCATCCTCTCAATTCCTCGTCAATCTCCTCTCCTCTCAACCCTCTCTTACCCATCGCAAAAACTCCCTAAGCAGATCCTCTCAACCCTCTATCCACTAACTTTAACCTACCAAATTAAAACTTGCGGCGTCTCAATCGAAGGGCAAACCGTACCCATTAGAGAAACTCTCAAGCAAACCGAGAACCCTCTGAAACACTGGTATGTAGAATTGGTTGAATCTATGCGGTATTAGTTTCCTTAATTTTTAGACATTTATGTTATTTTGATTAGGAACAGTGATCTGTGTTTTAAGCACCAAACACATTTACAATCTAGTGAGCTTAATTCTAAGTTTTGTTCAAATAATTATAGCATTTGATAGTTTTATTGTGGTGCATGCAAGGTGTTTGTTGAAATGACCCGCACAATTAGGCTAAAGTATTATGCTAAAGTGACCATTAGGGTTAATTCAATGCTTAATCTGTTGGATTGATGTTATATTGAAAATTTGGTGGCACTGGTTTTCATATGCACTGGATGAAAATATATCTTCTTCACCCTTGTTTGCTTCTAAATTTGACAGGGGATCCCACTATGTGACTTATTCTTTTGTTTGCTTCTCATCAATAGACCTAACAACATGCATTGTACCGAAGTCAAAGAAGTTCCTATCAGTATTAATTAGAAAGTAATAGTTCAAAAGTGTCTTCCCTTAGCACTAATTCGACTCTTATCTTCAATTTCAGAATAATATGGTCTATCCACAAACGGATTTGTTCTAATTTGAGAACACAAAAGGTAGTGATCCTTAGGAGCTGGAATTGTGTTTGTCACGATACAATTAGTGAAGGAAAGGAATTCTGACCTGATTAATGGGGCAAGGAATTCTGATTCATCGAGCACATGTAAATGCATGAGGTACCACTACACCTTTAATTTTTTGGTTTTGGCAAATCAGTAATATTATAGATTGTTTTACTTTTCCACCTTATAAGGTTTGCACAATATGCTTTGTTTTGTACATAATGATTTTAAGTTGGGGACTGGGACTTAAAATCAAACTTTTGGTTTTAATTAATGCTTGGAATAATAGGATCCTAAGTTGGGGACATAATGATTTAGTCTGTTTTACTTAATTTTGTACATGAAAATAATGAAATTCTACCAAAGCAGCTTGATTCTCTCTCTTTTCTTAGTAAAAGGAAGGAATCAAAACCAAAACTACATGATACCCCAGCAAGTACCTCTGTACAGATGCCAACCATTTCAGTTAGTTAAGAAAATGGAAAGTTCAAATCCTAAAACAGTCTTTATGTCTGAACCAAGTCATGTCCCATGTCCAAACAGTGTCTAAACATCAACACTACATATTAGGCATGGGTGACCAGCAAATAAAATAAAGAAAATGGATGTGAGGCATGACTGGTACAAACATACTCCAAAATGCCCGTGAAGACAAATCAGAAAATCTGAAATAGCTAGGGACAGAACTAGGCCATGCCAGTTTGCAGTGTTATAGAACACATCATGCCAAGTATTTTGATATTAAACTTTGCATTTTTAGGATTTTTCTACTATAACACTTTTGAATCTCAGTTTTTGAAAAAAAAAATTTCTGTTATTTCCTGCAAGGTAGAAAGCTAGTAACTCAATTTTCACTTTAGAAATCACTCTACCAGTCATATTTATGTATCTTCAAAAATCCCACAATAAATCATACATGTAGATCAGGTTTTCATACACATTTCCATTAAAAAAACAAAAAAATTGGTGTAGTAGTTTGTCCGGTATGAAAATAACAAATTAGGTTGTCAGAAAAATCATGAACTGTTGGGTTGTTGTTGCAAAATTGAACATAAACCATATGAATAAATTTCTTAAAAATGTGAGAAAAATCTGAGAGCTACCTAACATCATTTAGAAGGACCTTGTAAAATGAAGTTTCTCCAAATCAAACTCCTTTTTGCAATTTTGTTTTAATTTATGAGGCTCATTTTACTTGAATTGTTGAAGAAATTAAGGATTGAGGCCTTTGTGTTTTAGATACATCTTACGAATCGATGATTTAGAATCAATTCAACCCAATGTAATTTTAGACACTATATCATGCTTTAGGTGCTAACAACAGTTACTGATATGCAGAGAAGCCACCTAAGCCTATACGTGCTCATGGGAAGAGAACACAAAGGTCTTGACTAGAATTGCGTAGTAATGCCTCTTAATTAATAATGAATTTTACCTTCAACAGATTCTTAATTATTATCCCTAAATTATCTTGAAGTTGTAGATTAAACACAAGAATCTGTTTGCTAATTATCACTGTTTACTAATTGGAACTAATTTTACTCATTTACTAATACTCATGTGTTTAAAAACATATATTGTAGGAGGACACAAGAGTCTTTCAAAGGAAGATCTTATGTATTGCTTGTATTTATGAAAATGTTTTGTATCTAAATTAAATAGATCAGTTTAATTCAAATACCAAAATTTATATTTTCAATTTGTAGTGTTTCATTATATATATCACAATTAAATACTGCTTGTTGTATGCTGTGATTTATTTTTATTGCTACAAAGGGAGATATCAAATAAAATTAAATGCTTCTGTCTCCATGAAATAAGCTTTTCCAACAGTAGTCTCATGGAAATAATAAGTCAAACATAAAATAATATAAACTAGATGAATAAAACATTTTCTAGGGTATAGTTCTCCGGTATTTCCATGCACCTTCGCTATAAAATAATATAAAAAGATTAAGCAAAACATTTTCAAGGGTAGCTCATAGAAATAATATGTCTCTCAACTTCTCATTTATTTCCAACAGCATGGGGAGAGGTATTTCCATGAACTATTAATAAAATATAATTTTTGAGTCTATTTGGCGGGTTATGGGTCAGGCATTAGTATTTCCAACGGCATGGGGAGAGTTATTTCCATGAACTTGCAATAAAATATAATATCTGGTCTGTTTGGCGGATCATGGGTCAGGCATTAGTATTTCCAACGACAGATAGGAAGCATTTCCTTGCGTAGACAACAAGGATTTCCATCCGCTACTTTTTTCATAGATCTACCGTTGGAAATAATGGAGTGTGTCAGAAACCGCAAATTTTTTTCCATGGACCTTTCCTACGGTGGGAAATCACATTTCATACCGTGAAAAATATTGTAAATTCTAGTAGTGGCCGATGGTCCGATGTTTGCTGAAGGTCTGTGACTGTATCACACAAAGGAGGGAGAGAGTCATAATCAGCCATTTTTGAGACCAAGAGACGATGTGGTGTGGGAACAACACTAAAGTGTACCCTACATAAAAGAATTAATTAAGAAAATATCAAATTAGAAAAAGACCAAGTAAATTATCACGCCAAGTACAAAAGAAATTACTCCAATCAATTCTACTTATTAACTATTGGACCATTTGTTTAGAATTCTGACCACAAAATTAACAACAATGTCTACATACACATAAAAAGTTCACGTGATATAAAATCGTACTATGGTACTATTGTTAAAATATTTTCAATGCACAAAGCAAATTGACCTTGTAATCAAAATTGAAAATGCTTTGAGAAATATGAGGTTCATTTTGTGAGCTGGTAAATATAAAAGTAAATTATTGTCAGGTTCGAAAAATAAGGAATCAGGTCATGGTCGGCCTTGGACCTCAAAATTGTCTCGTTTTCATTTGGGTTTTGTCGCTTCATCAGTCATACTATTTGATAATAAAAATTCCCTAAAGAGTTTTAGGATTGCCTCTATTAAACAATAATCCGAACCCCCAGACAAAAACTTATGAATAGTTCTTTGACTTCACCTTCGATTTCACCTTTCGAGAAGGAGAAATTGTCAACGATTTCACCTTTGATTTTATGGGAGCGCAAGAGAGGGAGCGACGCGGTGTGGGGAGAGCGCGAATCAAAGAGAAAATGGGAGAACTGGAGAGCGCCAGTGACAAAAAGAGAACCAAAGAGAGGGAAAGATTAAACGTGCCTTTTTTCGGAAGACCAAAGGTGTCAAGCAAAATATAATCTCAACCTCAGATCTATAATCAGATGTCCAATTCAGATTTTTAGGTACACTTTAGATATAACAAAATGAGGTATTGGAACCCTACGATGCTATGGGTTGCATAGAAACCTACAGTGCTAGGACTTAGTTTTTGAGTTTTCAAAATTCAAACGGTTGATCCAAACTGTTCATCTTGTTCTCCATATTAATGTGTTTGGAGACCAAATTTTACATTTTTTGGAAAAATTTTACTATTTTTTTAGATAGGTAGAAAATCAGTTGATCTAAATAATTTTACACCATTCAGATATTTGATTTTCTACCTATCTAAAAAAATAGTAAAATTTTTCTAAAAAATGTAAAATTTGGTCTCCAAACACATATTAATATGGAGAACAAGATGAACGGTTCGGATCGACCTTCTGGATTTTGAAAACTCAAATATTGGGTTGAAGTGCCGTAGGTCTCTATGTAACCCATAACATCTTAGCCTTACCCATATATGAGGAGGGATCAAGTTACAACATTTTTTAAGTTACAACAAGCATTATTTACATTTTCAATGTCCAAATCGTCGATCCAAACCGTTAGATGTGATCTCTACAATAAAATGTGCTTGGAGACCAAATTTTACATTTTTTGGATTTTTTTTACTATTTATTAAGGTGGGTACAAAAACTAGTCAAATTCATACCATTGAATTTTGTACTCATCTTAATAAATAGTAAAAAAATTCCAAAAAATATAAAATTTGGTCTCTAAGCACATATTATTGTAGAGATCACATCTAACGGTTTGGATCGATGATTTGGACATTGAAAATGTAAATAATGCTTGTTGTAATTTGTTGTAACTCAAAAAATGTTGTAACTTGATCCCTCCTCCCCATATATATATATATATATATATATATAGTTGGGCTATGATGCATTGCAATGTATGGAGGGGTTTGTGCATTGGACCATAAATCTAAAATTAAAAATCCAAATGGCCGATCCAAACCGTTCATCTTGTTCTCCATATTAATATGTGCTTGGAGACCAAATTTTATATTTTTCTGAATTTTTTTACTATTTATTAAGTATTTTACAAAATTGTTGATCCAATGGTGGCTGCTGATTTTACTGTTTTGTTAAGCCACCGTTGGATTAACAATTTTGTAAAATACTTAATAAATAGTAAAAAAATTCAGAAAAATATAAAATTTTATCTCCAAGCACATATTAATATGGAGAACAAGATGAACGGTTTGGATCGGCCATTTGGATTTTTAATTTTAGATTTATGGTCCAATGCACAAACCCCTCCATACATTGCAATGCACCATAGCCCAACTCTCTCTCTCTCTCTCTCTCTCTATATATATATATATATATATATATATAGAGGAGAGAGTCTAATATGCTTTCGGTAGCATATGGGTCAAAATACATACGGTCCAAATTTGAAATTTCATAATTCAAAAAGTCAATCTAAAGAGTTCATCTTGTTCTCCATATTAATATATGCTTAGAGACCAAATTTTATATTTTTCTGAAATTGTTTACTATTTAGTAAGTCACTTTGAAAATTACTGATCCAACGGTGACTTAACAAAACAGTAAAACTGTTAGATCAACGATTTTCAAAGTGGCTTAATAAATAGTAAAAAAATTTAGAAAAATATAAAATTTGGTCTCCAATCATATATTAATATGGAGAACAAGATGAACGGTTCAGATCTATTTTTTAGATTTTGAAATTGCAAATTTTGATTGTGTGTATTTCGATCCATATGCTACCGAAAGCACATTAGCCTATCTCTCTCTCTCTCTCTCTCTCTCTCTATATATATATATATATATATATATATATATATATATATATATATATATATATATATTTATAGGAGTAGAACTAGGGTGCTCTTAAGCTCACCAAATTTTTGGTGAGCTTAACTCTAAAACTCATCAAATCAATTTCAAATGACGAATCCGAACCGTTGAAACCCGTCTACCTTATGTGTGATGCATTTATATGTAAAATTTTTAAATATTTGAATTAATTTAGTATAAAGTAAAGCGGGCAAAATTAGAAGGTTAATAAATTAATTTTAGTGTATTCATTTTTTGAACATTTTTTTGACCGCTTGACTTTATACTAAATTAATTCGAATGTTTAAAAATTTCACATATGGATGCATCACACGTAAGGTAGGCGGGTTTCAACGGTTCGGATTCGTCACTTGAAATCGATTTGATAAATTTTAGAATTAAGCTCACCAAAACTTTGGTGAGCTTAAGAGCACCCTAGTTCTACTCTATTTATAGAGTAAAGCTACGCTACTTTGCGAATTAATTTCAAAGTTCAAATAACTGATCCAAACTGTTAGATGTTTAATCTATATTAAAATGTGCTTGGAGACCAAATTTTACATTTTTTGGAATGTTTTTACTGTTTATTAAGATAGTTTGAAAATCGCTATTTTTTAATGGTGCATAATTTTAATAAAAACAATGATTTTCAAATCATCTTAATAAATAGTAAAAAAAATTTCAAAAAATGTAAAATTTGGTATCCAAATACATTTTAATGTAGATTAAATATCTAATGGTTTGGATCTATTTAAAGTTCGAAACTAGAGATATGAGCGCGAATTAAAACAACCCATTTAATTCGCGAAATAGCGTAGCCTTACTCATATATCTAGTATGCTTTTGATTTATTAATTAAGTTTTCGTAAGCTCTATATTAATGTTGTAATTCATTCAATACACATGCCCTTGACCGGAGACAACAAAAATACTGTACAATATTTGATATTATGTAAACATTCTCCTGCATTTCCACTACTACAAAAATGGTCATTGTACATTGCACATTGTACACGGATTTGATAATTTTACCTAAAAACCGTGAAGAAATTGTAATTTTTTGGAAGCCCGAAATATATGTGGGATCTCTACACGGATGTTTATTAAAGAATCAGTGTAGAAAGACTTGAGAGAGCTACACGGACGTTTATTAGAAACTCTACACGGATTATTATTTAAATAACAGTGTAGAAAGCCTTAAGAGAGCTACACGGATATTTATTAAAAAACCGTGTAGAAAGGTAAGAATTGTACACGGATGTTTGTTTAAATAGTAGTGTAGAAAGTTTGAGAGAGCAACACGGACATTTAATAAAGAGCTGTGTAGAAAGGTGAAAATTGTGCACATTTTTTTGTTTAACTAACAGTATAGAAAGCCTTGAGAGAGCTACACGGATTTTTAAGTAAAAAATCCGTGTAGAAAGGTTATTCTAGGGTTTTGGTTATATAAAAGACCTCCTTCTAGCGATGCCATTTTGATCAGTTAATACTCTCTCTCTCTCTCTCCTTCCAGTAGTGTCATTCTGATTTCTGTGCACAAGGAGCTAGGATCTGAGATCTTTGAAGTTAGTTTGTATTTCTCCTCTCTATCTTGCTAAGCTTAGTCATGCATGCTTGATTTGTTAAGATAATGTAAATAATTAGTGTAATGTGGACAATTTTTTTAAAGTGAGAAGTAAAGAAAACGCCTAAGGTCTCCATCATCAGATCTGAGAAAAACCGTTGAAGATCAGCACTAAAGCTTCCACCTAAAGATGTCTGCACTTCAAAACTGTAAGATTTAAATTACGTTGCTATTTTATTTTGAATTTACGGATTCTAGATTGCTTGTGTTTTTTTAATTGCAAAACACGTCATGAATTATTAAGACTATCATTTGGTATCAGAGCCATCGTAAATTCATATAAGATGCAATAATTTTTTTTTACGAAATTGATTTTCAATGGTTTGTATAAAAGCTAGACAGATTCAACTAATTTTATATATAAATATTTTCTTATAATTTTTGGATGAAAATTTTAAAAGAGAATTTTTATTCCCTATTATGTATGCACATATATATTGATCAATGGATTTTTATTGGAGATGCAATATGTTGGAGACCTTTAACCAAGAGGCATCATTTCATGGATCACATGGGAGCTCCTTTTTTTATATGTTGGATCTAATACGTCTTAGTTTCTATGAAATTTCGGTCCAAACTAGATCATAACCAAGAGTTTTGGCAATTTGAGCCCAACTTGCTGAATTTTGGGCCAAAGCTTGATCATGTAGTTACTAAGTGGTAAGGATATAACTTTTATACAAACATTGTATTAGATCCTGAGAAGTATATGTTATGTTTTATCATATATATGAGATTGCATGTACAAAAGGCTTTGTATATATATATGTTGCATGAATTGTAATCTTCTACCTTTTCTTGTTACTAACTAATACCAAATTATAATTTTAGTATGGACCAAAGCAAAAGTGTTACACCAAGGAGCAGATCGACGATGTCAGATGTATGTAGACAAGGCAGTTTCAATTTAAATTTTGTAATGCTCAATATTTGTATAATTTTGTATAATTTAGTGTACATAAATTATTTATACTGTTGTATAGTTTTGAAATTATGTGTTTAAAAGACCTCTGTTTAATGTTTCTCTGTTTTGAAATTCTAATTTTAAATGGCTAACAAAATTGGAAGCTAGCCACCGAAAAAAAATGGAAAAAAAAGGACAATTCTACATGAACATTTAACTAAAGTCCGTGTAGAAAGGTATTTAAACATTAAAAAAAATTGGAAAAAAATTAATTCTACACGGACATTTAACTAAAGTCCGTTTAGAAAGGTATTTAAACATATAAAAAAAATAAGAGAGCTACACGGACATTTAGCTAAATATCCGTGTAGAAAGAGTAATCGTACACGGACATTTAGCTAAATGTAATAATCCGTGTAGTTCTCGATAATCACACACGGATAAATATCTGTGTGTAAATATTCAGGGATTTCTACACCCTTACATTTCACACGGAAGGAAATCCATGTAGCTTTCCTGCTTATGTCTGTGTACAATCACTTATTTTGTAGTAGTGTTTTTTACAATCTCACAATTAATATATTCGGAAATGTACATATTATGGAAGCTTGGAATAATGGAGTTATATAAAGTTTTATACATGTTTCTTTGCATGGTTCCAGAAATCGGCCGATTCCGAGTCAACTCGGCCGAGTCAACTCGGCCGAGTCAACTCGGAATCAGCCGTGTCCGATCCGAGTTTTACCCGAGTCTCACGCCTATGCGAGTTTTTCGGCAAAACTTGGATGAACAGTGCTTGACTCGACCGAGTTATCCGATTTTCTGGCCGAGTCAAGCCGAGTTACACCGAGTTGAGCCGTGTTAGACCGAGTTGAGCTGAGTTTTAAACAAACTTACACGGCGAGCGAGTTTTCTTCGAAAATCTTGGTTGAAAAGTGATGAATCGGCTGAGTGAAGCAAGTCTGCACTGATTCCAGACAAATTCTCACGTTTTGGGTTGATTGTCTCACCGATTCTGCATTTTATTTTGTTGAATTTGGTTTTGCTAAGTAACTAGTGCAGAGAAAAGGGCGAACGGGTTGAATTTAACCCATGTGGATGTCGTGAAAAAGAAGGAGATATGGGTGGGTTGGTCAATGCGTAAATGAAAAAGTAGAGATATGTGGGCCCCTCAAGAGCGGGTTGAATTTCTTTTTTTCTTTGAGTTCCAGGTTGAATTTCTGACTGGAGAAGAAATGAACACTCATCCACGTGAGTGAGAGATTATTTCTCGATAGGAAAGATATGTGGCCCCTCAAGAGAGAAGAAATGAAAAAGGGTATTTTTTTATCGGACTCCATAGTTTTTTAACATTTCACAAAAAGAAAATAGAAGAAATGATAGAAATGGGGAAATAACATCCGACTAATTTTTCATTTGACACTATATTAATATTTTTATTTTTTCACTCTATATAATAATATTTTTATTTGTATTTTAATACAGAGGATAATAAGATGATTCAGCCAGCTCCATATAGCTTCTGACAATAAAAATATGTTCTATTTATAATATTTGTAATACATTATATAATTAGTAGATTATTTGAGTGTAATATTGTCTTAATTAACATAGTTTTTTTATAAATTATTTTTATTAAATTTTTCCTATTTTTTTGCTACAAAACAAGGCTTCTGCCAAAAATACCCGAGTTACCGATCCGACTCTTCCGATTCCGGCCGATTCATCCGATTCTGACTCAGCGGTCAAAAATCCGATTCCGATTCCGATTCTGATTTCCGGAACCATGTTTCTTTGTTTAATCTTTTTATTTTTATTTTTTATAAGGAGTTAATTAATGCATGGGTCTCCATATCCTGATGACCTGATTATTAAACTGGACAGGCAATATGATCTCGTTGTCAATTTTCACGTAACAGGAAAACATCAAACATTAAGCAAAGGCAATTTTAATTAAAAAAATGATTTTACGATCGATAAAAAACAAAAGAGCAGCTTGATTTATTAATTAACTCATTTATTACAAAGTGCATGCCCTTCATTAGTCAAACACGATAGTGTGTGACATTATTCACCACACCACATAAAACATGCATGTTAATTTCCCTCAAACCAGTTTTCAATACATTAACCTCTCACGCATGTGGCAATACCCGGGACTCACGTGGCACATCGATGGCAGCCTCTCGGCCATCTCCATCATTTTCCTGCAGCTCATATGACCGCCATGCCGGTACCGTTGCTCCTCCATCTCTTCTTGCATGTCGCTCATCATCTCTTCTATTGCATCGCACCGGCATTGTGGGTTGATATCTCGCAGCTCCCTGCAGCACCTTTCACGCATCTCGTAATTCGTAAAGCTCATCAGCATGTCAGTGTCACGACCCCTTTGCATCATGAACTGCTTGCATGAACGAAGCTGACTCTCCTGCATCTCATCGCGGCACCTTTCTCTGGAATTATCAAATTGAGCAGTCGCTGCTGCAACTATAAGGGAAATAACGGCGATGGCGATTAGCTTGTTAAGAGAGGCTAATGCCATTGTTGATTTAATGCTACTGAGGTAATGAGTTCAGTTTTGTTTGGTTGTGTGGAGATCGAGTTTGAGACTTATATATATATATATATATATAGGTAATAAGAGTCGGTGGAGGTAGTGCTGAGCTGTTAAACGAGGAGAGCATATGAGAAGGTTGGCTTACACGTAGAGAAGAGAAGAGGAGAAGAGAAGAGAAGAGAGGTTATAAATGGAGAGTGATGAAGGCTACCTCAGAACCTTGTTAAACTGAATTTGGAATTGTATCATTGAATTGAGAGATAGTGGGAATTAACAGCTGGGTTTGGTGGTGCGGTTGTAACTTGTAATAGGTATTTAATAGGGCATCAGGCCTTACAGAAATTCTCTAAAATTGCAGCCCAAATTTTGGTTGGGCTAAATTCTTTTCATACAAAAGCCTGTCATTAGATTTTTTTTTTTTTTTTTTTCACCATCTACTCTGGGCTTTATATTGAGGTTTAATATGGGTTGATAAAATTAGACTCAGAATTTGGACCAGTTGTACGGTACCACAAAAGCAGAGTTAAAAAGGACGAGAATATCTATGCTGTTTATTCATCGAAAAGGATGAGAATTGTGTTCTTCTTCGTCCAAATTAACCGTTCAAATGTTTTTAACAGTTGAGATTTGAGGTGTGAGCAGCAGCACCAAATTTGTACTGTGGAAAGTATGTGAATATAATCAAATATATATATAGTTGGGATGAAGAAAAGCAGAAACCGGGTTTTTCAGCACCAAATTTGACTGCCTTTGCATAACTATGCATGATTTATGGCGGATGAATACAAGGCACATTATTTCTAAATTAGTTATAGACTTATAGTTGTCGTACTAAATAAGTAAAATAGAAAGAGAGCTTTTTGTAACAGTTTTTAATTTGGGACCCAATATAGAGACGTGTAGCTAGAGCTAGAGCATGCATGATAAATAATATATATATATATACACACACACACACACACACACACATTCCCAAGCAGAAGCAGACAAGCAAGTTGGTGCATGCTTTCTTTTTCTGTTTTCCTTTCCGGCCGGTGTATAGGTAAATTAGTTAGGCTTGGTTTAGGTTACCTATATGTATATAATATAATTTAATAATGGCAGAGGAGAGGTTAATGTTTCGTTCTCTTTTGAGGGACCATTTATAACATTATTGGATTTTGAACAGGTCAACAAACCCCATGTTTGTATATGCTTGAAAGCTAGAGATTCTTAAACAAAATATAACATATATATGTGATTGAGGTGAGTTCCTATTCCTATTCCTCTTCCGGTGCCCATGAGCATGCATGTACTTTGTACTAGCTAGCTAGGCTGGCCGGCCATGTGATAATTAATAGAACCTCTTTTGGATGGTTCTAACAACCCATATAATCTACACGTCCACGCTAACTTTTTATTGCTGGAGGCAACCATATAACACGTGGCTAGGTTGTTTGATCATAATCAAGGGAAACATTACAAGGAATATTTTGTTATATATGCTCTACTTATTGGATGATTTCGAGGTTAGATATATTTACACATAAACCGAATGCGTATCCTCTGAGATATCGCACAACCAGTACTGTTGTAAAACACGGTATGCACTTGTCAAACGGA
Organism: Carex pumila; assembly: GCA_033356055.1. Lineage (NCBI taxonomy): Eukaryota > Viridiplantae > Streptophyta > Magnoliopsida > Poales > Cyperaceae > Carex > Carex pumila. Next base: position 72,415 of record JARJHM010001026.1, on the reverse strand, counting down.
CAGTGTACCGTCAAGCAATTAATTAATCGGAACTATGCGGATAATTAATTATTTTTATTAAAATTATCTATATATATTCATAATTTATTAAAAATAATTTATTTAACTCATCAAACTTATCAAATAACTTAATTTAACTTGGTTATGTTATTATTACATGACACTACACTTGTTTCTTGTTAATAACAACATAAGCGCTTTATATGAATAAGTAATGCATTTATTTAATGAATTTTTTTTAAAGAATTAAGCTTTTCAAATATTATAACATATTATTTGAAAGAAATAAAATATTATAATATAAAATCACTAAATTTAGTTTATGATAACAACCTAATTTCATAGATGAACATGCCATATACTAATTGAAAAAATTAAATCAGTAAATAAGAGAAATATATAGTACATAAATAATAGAAAAATTAATAAGTAAAATAAAAAAATATAAAAAAAATATAGATTGTATATCCAAGTACAAATAAAACTACAATACATGATTTATAAAACTTACTTATCACACACTATCACAGAAAAAAAATATAATGTGAAAATAAATATTTACTAGAATAAACAAAAAAAAGGGAAAAACGGAAATAAATGAACAATTAAACATTAAAACAACCAATTAATCGGAAAAAAATAGTCGATTAATCGTCGTCATCCGCAAATAGGTCTCTGTTAATTGTATTCGTAAAGGTTTGACCACCGTTAACAATTAAATGGTCGTTTAATCGACCGTTAAGCCCATTTTTTACAACACTGATCTCAACTTTTGCATGACCATGCATGGTGCCTATTCGGGGATAGCGCAGAGGCAGTATTATTTGTGCTTTGAGATCGTGCATAACGTTTTGAACGGTTGAGATTCTTTTAAGAAAACACTCAAAGTTTGAGGTATCTCACAGGATGTGAATTCCATAAACCTTGGTGTGGCGGTGGTTTTGGACAATTAGCATATATATTATTGCAAATGCCAACGGCTATCAAAATTTATAAAATTACTATCCATAATTTCTTTTCTTTTTTCTTTTTTTTTTTCAAAAATATTACCTAGAAAATAATTATTAATATTTAAAAATATTCATTCTTTTCAAATAATTTGCACTCCAGCGACAGCAACCCCGTTTGTTGTGCCTCCGGCTCTCCAGAGATCCTTTCAGAACTCGGTCTATTCATCCCCTGATTAAGCTGTTAATAAGGGGTCCGTTGAAATCAGTGTTGTAAAAATAGCAATTTATTTGATTAATCGGTTAATTATTCGTTGACAGTAACTAAACCGTTATGAATTGTCTGTTTTCTGTTTATACTGCCAATTAATTGGTCATTTTTTTAGCATTTATTCATTATATGCATTATACTTTGTCTTGTCTTATTTGAGTTTTTATAAATGACAATTTCATAAAATTATATTAATTAACAATGAAATTAAAGTTAAAATAAATTTATTTGATAAGTTTGATGAGTTAAATTAATTATTTTTAATAATTACAAGCATATTCCCAACATTTTTATTAATACCCAATTAATAAAAAATTTAATAATAATAACTATAGTTCAGCAAAATTTATAAAAATGCCCAAACCGTGGATTTTTTTCATGGTCCTGGTTTTTTTTAGGACTGTGGAAAAAATCCACAGTTCTGTCTTTTTTTTTTATTTTTGGCGGAACAAAATCTGTCTCTCTTCCTTTCTTACGCTTCTCTGTCTCTCTATCTGCGTGAAACCCCACCCCAACCCCCTCTGTCCCCCCTCTCTCTCGGTGAAGCCCCACACCACCCCACTCCGGCCCCTTCTCTCTTTTCCACTCCACACCACCCACCTCCTCCCCCTCTCACTTTTCTGCCCCACACCACCCCACCCCCGCCCCTCTCATCTCTACTATTGTTGAGGCGACGAGCCACCGGCCGAACCACAGTGTTCAAACTATCTCGAGTAAAGGTAAACCCCTCTCTCGATTTTTTTGTATTTGATCGAATTGATTAGTTATCGAGTTGGGTTGTTGATTTTTCCGACTCGATCGAATTGCTCAACCCCTTTTTGATTTTCCGCGTTGTCAATTTAAAATTAGAGTCCATGAACTTTTTTTTACGTTTTGGGTATTTTTAAAATTATGCCCTAAATCTGGTTATTTTTATTAAAATATTTTTATGAACTTCATAACAATTGGTATATCTGAATTACACAAAAATTTGGTCATTAAGGATACTAGATGAATATTCCGTGATTTTTATTTTTACCCCCAAAAATAAATATTTTATTATAAATAAACGATCTAAAAGTAGAGCAGAGTAGCCAACCTCTATATAATATAATATAATATAATATAATATATGTATATGGAGATGGGCTATGGTGCATTGCAATACATGGACCCCTTTGTGCATTGCACTACAAATCATGGATTCAAAGTCCAAACGACCGATCCGAACCGTTCATCTTATTTTTCATATTAATATTTGTTTGGGGGACCAAATTTTACATTTTTTAGAATTTTTGTACTATTTATTAAGCAATTTTGAAAGTCGCTAATCTGATGGTCCAGAAAATTTTACTGTTCACAGAAAACAGCAATTTTAAAAAATGCTTAATAAATAGTAAAAAAAATTCCAAAAAATGTAAAATTTGGTCTCCAAGCACATTTCAATATGGATTAAACATCTAACGTTTCAGATCAGTCATTTGGACTTTGAATCCATGATTTATAGTGCAATGCACAAAAGGGGTCCATGCATTGCAATGCACCATAGCCCATCTCTATGTATATGTATATATAATATAATGTAATATATGTATATATATATATGTATATATAATATAATATATGTATATGTTATATATAACATAATATATGTATGTCTAAATTTTGTAGCCAATTGTTGCATGTATACATTTTTGTTTCAACGTAGGATGGTGGGGACGGCCTAGGAGACCACCACCACCTGACTCTGTTGATGAGCCCATTCCCGAGAACAGCAATGACCATTTTAGTCCTTTATTATAGATGCCTCACAATGAGCACCGAGTCTCACTGGCATCTGTTGAGGTACTTGATTACTTTTTTCTTTTGTTTTTTGTTTTAAGATTAAATTTTGTCTAGTTCTCGTATTTTCATGTATTTATGTTGTTTATTTTTCTCAACGCAGAATGAGGACATTTTAGATGTCAGGAGTCGGCATTATGCTATGAAGTACTACCCGTTGATGGACCAGTATCTGCAATATTGGGGGTTGTATCATTTGGTCAATATTATGGAGACGCAGAGTATGACCATTAATGGGTCTCTCATTACAGGACTAGTGGAGCGATAGCGCTCAGAGATGCACACGTTTCACTTGCCATTCGGAGAGATGACAGTGATTCTCTAGGACGTTAGTGCCTTAGTGATTAAAGGTGCCGCGCGATCAGGGTCACCATCTTGTGAGATGCCGAAGAGGAAATTGATTGGCGTAGAGTACAAGCCGTCGAGCCCAACGAGCCATTTGTTAGGGCTAGTGAGATGCCACCAGAGCCCCCAGAGTAGCCAGAGTGGGACTACCATCGTTGGGTACTGGGCATATCCGGTTGGCACGCCTTCCGTGACGAGCATGGACGTCCAGTTCTTCTCCAGGTATCTCATTTTTTATTTTATGTCAAATTAGTTAAATTTAGTTAAAATTTTCTCATTCGGTAAATTAAGATTGAATTATTGGTATCCTTGCAGGGTCCTGTCTTCATGTCGCCACCGCCTGAGCCTCATGAGCAGCATGAGTTTTCAGACCCCCACCCTATGCATGTAGCTCCGAATTTCCAGATCAGCGTTGATCCATTGGTGTATCCATTTGAGCCCATAGACGCATCCCCGTGTCAGTTGTATTCGGCGAGGGCTCACAATTGGGAGGCCTCTAGTAGCAGGACTCAGCCTGACTATGCGTCCCAGTTTGTGGATTCCGTATTTCATACCCCCCCACCCCCCGCCACCGCCAGCTACCCACGAAGCCGAGGATCCATGGAGTACAACACTCACGATGAGCATAGAGGCCCAGCCCGAGGAGGAGATTACACCAGCTCGTAGAGCGCAGGAAGGATAACCACAGTGGAATGACTGGCACATCCGGAATTTCAGTAGGAAAAATAGAGGTAGAACACCTGACCGATATTCGCCTTAGGATTTCCATGGATAGAGAGTTTTTTTATAGTTTTAGTTCAGTTTATTTATGTTATGTTTTATTATGTTTGAGTTTAGTTTTTATATATAGTTTTTGTTTTAGTGTAGTTTATCATTCTATGGTAGTATTTACACAACTATTAGTTCAACTATTATTTCATTTGGATTGGTAAGAAATTATTGCTGTTTAGAATGTTCAATTAATGTCATCCTTTGTATAGAAAATGAAATCTACCAGAAATCAATGAGCATATTTTAGTATCTACATAGGCCCCTGGCATTTTTTATATTAATATAATAGTCTTTTTCGGTTAGCAAACCCATTTGTAATTTGAAAAATAATATACATGTATGTAGATAGATCAAGCCATCTTGTTATTGTACATTAATATTTTGGCAGATATTTTGTTTCATTGTAGAAACTTAGAAATACAGAGGTATGAAAATTATGAAATATTTTGAGGTTATTCAAGGAAATTGAATCCATTTCAAAAAATAAATAATCGTATTTAAGTGCTCATTTATTTTGGCTTCACTAAGAACATATTTGAGGTGCCTTGGGACATCAATGCTATAATTATATGATTTAATGTCACCTGCGGATCTGATTTAAAATTTAAAACCCTGGAATAAATTCACGGTTCTGATTTACAATTCAAAACCGTGGAATAAATATATGGTTCTGATTTTTAATTCAAAACCGTGGAATAAATCCGCGGTTCTGAATTGTAAATCAGAACCGTTTATTTATTCAACGGTTTTGAATAAAAAATCAGAACTGTGGATTTTTTTCACGGTTTGAGTATTTTTAAAATTCTGATAAGATCTTGGTTATTTTTATTAAAATATTTTTAAAAATGGGTAAAAATAAAAATGTCGGAGCATATTCATATATATAAAAAGTACAAATTAATTATTCTGATTAATCGCTCATAGTTTCATACCATTATTTACAATAATAGTTAAAATATATACCATAAAATTCAGTCGTGGCGTATACATTATAAATGAACCGCGTCCATTTATAAAGTAAGTAGTGAAGCTAATCCCGGTCCACGGGACGGGGGCACGCGCGTTGAAATTTGTCGTTGGAATATTGGAAAAGATTTTCTCTTTGCAATTTGCAAACAAACCAATTCAAACCAAGTTCCAACTTCCAAGCGCTAAATGACGGAAGAAGGGGGCGTTGCCGTTTGCTAGGTATTGGACTTATATCATATGCTATGCACACTGCTTTAAAAGTCGTGTTAATCGAGAATTAACGCTCAATTAATTAATTCGGGTTCCGATCGACATCGAGCAGGTCTGGCGTGGGATCCATATCCTCCCAGGACCCAGGTATTAGACTGAACCTGACCTCTCAGCCGATGATTACTTGGGATGGCGCAGGGATAGTATTATTAATTTGTGCTTTGAGATTCATTCGTATCAATTTAAAAATCTGAACTGAGAGTAAATTTGGGCCGCCTGTTCCTGGGAGGATACGGATTCGTCTGACGTGGATTTCTTCTTTCTTTCTTATAATAAATAAAGTTTAAGATATATAATTAAACCTAGCTAGCTAGCTAGCTAGCTAGGAGATGTATCAGTTAATCTGTAAAGCAAGCAAATGACAATCATGCTCGACAGTAGTCAACTACTTAGTCTCCTTTTAACCTTCCAAAAAAGCTCTTCTCCAACTAATTATCAATCAATCCCATTAGTTACTTTATTTATTTAATTAATTAATTATACCTCACTGTAACGATCAGTCGTAATATATTAATTAAGATTAAGAAGCAACGCAACTTTGCAAAAGAAACCTGATGTACGTCATGAGCCCAATTCCAATAGCTGCGCTACCAGCTTGGTCACTGCCTTATTAGTTATTATATAAACCCTTGTGACCCCTGTCATCATATATCTCCAAGAGCTAGCTAGAGAGTTTAGTTAACTAGCTATCATTGCTAATTTAATTAATATGGCTTCAAGGGTTCTCCTTCTCTGCTCTCTCCAACTAGCTATAGCCCTTGTACTCCTTTCCGGTTTAACGGAAGCACAGTTGCAGCTCGGTTTCTATAGTAAGACATGTCCAAATGTGGAGGATATAGTCCGAAAAGAGATGTCAGAGATTCTCTCGTTAGCACCAAGCCTTGCAGGACCCATTCTAAGAATGCATTTCCATGATTGTTTCGTAAGGGTATGCATATATAGAAACAACAAGTTGATTCAACATGATTCTTCATTAATTTCTTAATTTGTCAACGACTTGGAACTGTATATGTATATAACATTATTTATTATGTATACCTATATCACAGGGATGCGATGGATCGATACTAATTGATTCGACAAAGAACAATACAGCTGAGAAGGATGCACCTCCAAATCAAACTCTAAGAGGGTTTGGTGCAATCGAAAGGATCAAGAGGACAATTGAGCACGCTTGCCCAAACACCGTCTCTTGTGCCGACATTCTTGCAATAGCTGCAAGAGATTCAGTTGTGATGGTGAGTATATATATACGATATACCAAAGTGTTTGTTTTTTGGTCTAATGTTCCTAAGTTCAGAAGAGTTAGTTCAAGCTGATATATTTTTTTATTGTTGATAACTTAATTTGAATAATTATTTAATTGTTGCAGAGCAAGGGGCCAAATTGGCCAGTGTGGCTTGGTAGAAGAGATGGGAGAGTTTCAATTGCTAATGAAACTAAGCAACTGCCACCTCCTACAGCAAACTTTACCCGATTGACACAAATGTTTGGAGCAAAGGGACTAAGCATCAAAGACTTGGTTGTACTATCAGGTAGTTTTCTTTCACCTAGCTCAAAAGTATATTTAATTTACTTATTTTCATTCTTTTAGAAAATTGCCTATACTATTTTCTATAGCACTTTTATATTTGTATGTAAATTAATAACTTAGTAGCCTCCCATTTTATAATTTAATTAAATCTACTTAGTTTAGTTGTTTATCTTAATTCTATTGGAGGATATATATTAATTTCCCTAGGCCAACTTGTTAGCCTATATTTGCATGTTGCATTTCAGCTCAATTTCACCAAACATGTTAGGAAAGAAAGATATAAAATATGAATTAACTAATTGACGAAATATTAAATTCTCCATGGCTTGTGTTCACTTTTGTCCCAAATAGTGCCCACTGTACTTGTATATTTGGTTTTCCAATTAAGCAACAAACTATTATTGTCTTTCATTTATAAATTATATGTTTGGCCTGAGCATGTATCAGTATCAGGCAACAGATGCCACCTATTTTCCCCTTGGAAAGTAGTGAGCTCTAAAATTTGGTTAACTATATAAGGGAAAGCAGGTCCACTAACAAAAATAACAGCTGTTGTCACTAGATCCGGTCCCTGGGGTAAAAGTATCAGTAAATTAATCAAGTAATAGCACCGTGTCCTTGGCTATAATGTATCAATAATTAATTTAAACTTTGGAAATAGTTAGGAGCTCCTAATAATGACATATCTGATCATGCAAATTAAGCCTGCTTAAAAAAAATTATCTAATCATACTTCCTTATAAATTTTGATTCAGCTGGCCATACAATTGGAACCTCGCACTGTTCAGCATTCTCGGACCGCCTCTACAACTTCACCGGAAAGGTTAACTTGAATGATATTGACCCTCTCATGGACACACAATACATTTCAAGGTTGAGAACAAGATGTAGCTTAACAGACAATACAACACTTGTGGAGATGGATCCCGGGAGCTTTAAGACATTTGACACAAGCTATTACAAGCTTGTAGCCAAGGGAAGAGGTTTGTTCCACTCCGATGCTTCTCTTCTTGCCAATAGTTTCACGAAGGATTATGTTTTCAAGCATGCCAATGGGTTTCAATCAGAGTTCTATCAAGATTTTGCTGACTCGATGATCAGTATGGGGAATATTGGAGTGCTCACAGGTAACCAGGGCGAGATCAGGAAGAAGTGCTATTTAATTAATTAGTTTTGGTTAAAGTTTTTTATTTATTTTTTATTTATTTTTTTCGAGATTGAGTGTGAAAATAATATATATCTTTTTTTTTATTTTTAATTTGTTTCATAGTTCTTATTCTTTTGTGTATTAATTATTGTAATAATGTTTTCATGATATGCATAGAACATTCTCTTCTAGTTTTTTTTTTTTTTTGAAATTCAAATTAATGTTTAAAGTTATTTCCGTGACTTATATATTTGTAACCTACCAACTACCATTTAATTGTTCATAAAGGATCCCTCATTTGTGTTTCGAACCCACAAGCTCTCCCAAGGAATATGATAGTAGCAAATGGGTTCATATCATCGTAATTGCATTGATTCAGAACAAATCTACAAATTTACTCTTAAAAAATTAGGTAAAATTTTTAATTCCAGTGATGGCTTTAAGATGATAAACGACACGGATGAAAAATGCCATCACAATAATAACAACAGTAAAAGAACTACTATATATATTGTGCCAAGAATTTGGGAAGCAATAGTGAGCAATATACTGCATATATATATATATATAGAGAGAGAGAGATAGGCTAATGTGCATTCGAATGTATATGGTCCGAAGTGCTTACGGTTCAAATTTGAAATTTAAAAATCCAAACAGTCGATCCGAACCGTTCATCTTGTTCTCCATATTAATATGTGCTTGGAGGCCAAATTTTACATTTTTCTGAATTTTTTTACTATTTATTAAGCCACTTTAAAAATCGCTGATCCAACGGTTTTACTGTTTTGTGCAGCCACCGTTGGATCAACGATTTTTTAAAATACTTAATAAATAGTAAAAAAATTCAGAAAAATGTACAATTTGGTTTCCAAGCACATATTAATATGTAGAACAAGATGAATGGTTCGGATCGACCATTTGGATTTTGAAATTTCAAATTTGGACTGTAAGCACTTCGGACCATATACATTCGAATGCACATTAGCCTCTCTCTCTCTCTCTCTCTCTCTCTCTCTATATATATATATATATATATATATATATATATATATAGTGAGTTTGGCTAATATAACATCAGTGTCATTTCAACCTATATAACACCAACTCTAAAATCTATCAAATCGACTTCGAACGACTAATCCAAACCGTTCAAACTGATTTACATTATGAGTGATGTGTTTACATACAAATTTTTTATATTTTTGAATTATTTTAGTATCAAATCAAGCGGCAAAAATATTGAAAAATTAATGCATTAAAATTAATTTAAAAACATACACATTTGACCGCTTGACTTAATACTAAATAAATTTGAAAAGTTATAAATTTTACATGTAAATGCGCAACTAATGAGGTAGATTTGATTTGAACAGTTTGGATTCACCGTTTGAAGTCGATTTGATAGGTTTTAGAGTTGATGTTATATAGGTTGAAATGACACTGATGTTATAGTAGCTAAACTCATATATAATGCCTCCATTTTTTGTGCCTCCATCATGCCTCCATTTTTAAAAACTTTAATAACTCAAAATTTAAATCTTAAAATTCAAAATAAAACTGTTGGATGTGAATTATATCATTTTATCTATGTACATGTAAAAAATTATGACATTTCAACTTTGGTTTGATTGTCATCTTGAGCTTGTAAAAATGTATACAAATATGAATAATTTCTAGGCGTTGATTTTTCAACTTATTAATTCATATAAAAGCAAAATCAAAATGTAATAATTTTTTATGGGCACGTAGAGAAAATAATATAGATTACATCTAACGGTTTTATTTTGACGTTTAAGTTTTTAATTTTGAGTTATTTAAGTTTTTAAAAATGGAGGCATGATGGAGGCACAAAAATGGAGGCATTTGAACCCTCCTCATATATATATATATAGAGAGAGATAGGCTAATGTGCATTCGAATGTATATGGTCCGAAGTGTTTACGGTCCAAATTTGAAATTTCAAAATCCAAACGGTCGATCCGAACGGTTCATCTTGTTCTCCATATTAATATGTGCTTGGAGACCAAATTTTACATTTTTCTGAATTTTTTTACTATTTATTAAGTATTTTACAAAATCGTTGATCCAACGGTGGCTGCACAAAACAGTAAAAACCGTTGGATCAGCGATTTTCAAAGTGGCTTCATAAATAGTAAAAAAATTCAGAAAAATGTAAAATTTGGCCTCCAAGCACATATTAATATGGAGAACAAGATGAACGGTTCGGATCGACCGTTTGAATTTTGAAATTTCAAATTTGGACCGTAAGCACTTCTGACCATATACATTCGAATGCACATTAGCCTATCTCTCTATATATATATATATATTTATTGAAGAACTTAATAATATATATACTCTTAATAAATTAGTAAAACAAAATGAGGCAAATTATTAGTACAATGATAGGTGGCTAATGGGGCAATCCATGTCCCACGTCTACTTTTAAATTAACAACAATTAAATATATATTATATGCAAATCGCTACAAGTTAAATTCATTTGCAATCATTGGAGTTCAACAACTAGTATCAAAGACAACGGTTGCTTGCGAACTCGTCATATCATTAGATTGATAATTGGAGGCAAGCAAGGGGCCTGGCGCAGTACAGTAGTTGAGGGAGGAACTAAGTCGGAAAGAACTCATGATTAAACTTGATTTTCAAGCAAAGTATTTTTTATTTATTTATTTATTTTTTGTCGCTACGACTCTGGTTTTCAAAACAAGTCCCAAATTTATTAGTGCCTTAGGAAGTTCATTATAGAAAGAAAACAGGATGTTTTATACCACTTGATTCAACAATTGGGCCTTGTTTCCATATATATACTCCTAGTTTAGCTCTCTCTCTCTCTCTCTTTTCTAAACATATTTTATATAAGAGAAACGAAATTAGCACTTTGATGGAATCAATTTTATTCTTCACTCCACAACACTTCTTAAGAAGCATTCATGTTCGAAATAGAAATAATGTTGCATTTACTTTTCTGGGAAATAAAAAGAAAGTTCATTAATATGATTAAAAGAAAGTTTAATCTTATGGATTAAGCTGATGAATAGAGATGATCATTTTACCATTTGTTGGTTTAGATGGTCAAAGAATTGCAACATTTAAACAGTCCGGCCAGAAAATTATCCGTCCATACACTCTATATATAGTCCGGAGAAAATATAGTGAAGAACAAAAAAATGAAAATAAAAATAGGATGTGTTTTGTGGATGATAGATTGAAAAGGAAGATCATGAGTCCATACTCTATAATCATGCATACTTCCTTTCCAAAGAGCGATGGATCAAGTTGGCACCACAAAACACATCCTATTAATTTCCTCTAAGAAAAATGGATAGTCTAGAACTCAAGATCTTCCTTTTCAATCTATCATCCAGAAAAAGAAAATGGATGCTCAAATTCTAATAACAGCACTTCTGAATTTTGTTCCTGTTCTGCTGTTGAGTGTGAATACAATCAAACTTTGTCCTCATGGTTAGCATGTAGTTTATCTAGAGATGACAAATATAATGGCAACATCACCTGTACCAGTTCTGTTGCTTTAATTTGATTGTTTTGTTTAAACAACCTTCTATTCCTTCCTTTCATCTTTCTTATTGTCTGATCTTTCTGTCTATATATCATTATGGTTTCAGTTTATCAAGTTTCAGAATTTTAGTATATTTATTATCAAATATAATTATACCTGTGTTCCAGTCAGCACATTTACTGGCATGAACTCATGCCTGATATTCTGACCGAATATATATTATATATCCTAGCTAGCATCCAATTGCTTTCTTAAAGAGCTGTGACTTGTGAGGAATCTATAATATTATTAATTGTTGACTTTGATTGCTAACAAATACAGCAGAGAAAGATGCATCTTTGAAAGAAGACGTGAGAAGCTAGCTATATATGATATAATTGATAGGATGAAGGCCAAAGCAGAGGAAGCTTGGCCAGGGATTGTCTCTGTTCAGAAATTATAGCAATGATGGTAACAAGCTAATGTCAAACTCAATTTTTTGTGGTCTCTAATTGAATAATCTTTTTACGTCACTTGATTGTAAGTAAATCTACTCATCTTTCTTCTTCTATTCTAGTCCAATAAATGGACCCAAATATATATACCCATTGGAATTGGCAGTAGAGATGGAAATTGATAGAGTTCCCTTAATTGCATTTTGGCTGCCATATTTCTTCTCTATACACAATAGTTCCCTTAATTGCATTTTGGGGAAGAGCGACAATTAATGGTAACACAATAGTTTCCATATGATTTTGAGGAAAATCACAATGGAAAGGAATACCAACAAAATGATTTTCTCTTAAAACCTCTTTCCCCTAGTTTGAGGGACAAGGGAGTCTGACTTTTCATATTTCCTTGCACGCACATGAACGAACTTAATTAATTATCCTAAACAGAAGTCAGAAAGTGAGTATGGATTAATTGAGAATTGAATACGTTAGTTGGTAAGTAACCCTCCCTCTATAATCTATAATTCTATATATGTTATGTGAATTTCTTATGAAGCTCTGTACGTACTAATCACAAACACATTTGACTTGCTTTACAAAGACAGTGCAACAAGAATAGCTTGGCGGCAGCGAGCCCGTGCCATCTGAATCCTCTCCTTTAGTGTTTCCTCCTTAACCGCTGCCTTCACCATCTCACCATCTAACTCGACAAGCCTCAGCACTCTGAGCAGCTCAGTGACCACTCGCTCATCCACCTCTCCGCCAGCTCTCAACACCTCCGTCTCTTCTCTGGCTCTCTCAGCCACAATCTCCACTGTCTTTGCAAGAAGCTTAGTTGAACCAAACCTCCCCCTCTCCATCAACCCTTCTAACTTCTCCAAGAAATCTGCAATCTGCCATCCCTTTGGCATCTCATTCTTGATCTCCTTGGTTCGCTTCCATCCAATCTCAAAGTTGGGTGGCTCAAGCGGACAAAGTACTGGACCAGAACGGACGCTAATGGCTGAGGGGGCACGCTTTGATATGGCAAAAGAAGGGTCAGTGGCGGAGAGGCTGTCGCCAGGTGTGTCGAAGGAAGCGTCGGAGTCGGAGATTGAGTTGGAATCTTTGTCTTTGTGTTTGTGTTTGTCGGTGATGGGATTTGCGGAGGGAGAGCAGTTTGCGGTGGTAGTAATGGGAATTTTGATAGGAAATCCGGTCAGAGTCAGAGGAGTGAGGAAACGGAGTGAAGTGGCCATTGGAGATGAGATGAGATGAGATAATGAGAGAACTCAACTGAAGGTCCCAATTTGTTAAGAGTTGCATATCATTATCATTTATCAGTTATCAGATCACGACACATAAGACAAGACCCAATATAAATATAAGTAAGTCGATCTATAGGCTACATTGGCATTGTTAAATGGCCCAATATCTATTTTTTTAAAAAGAATTCAATAGTTGGGCCCTTTTTCAATACAAGCCCGTAGGCAAATAGTTGAGCCTTTTCAGTACAGAAAATAGGCTCATTCATCTATGAAAAGGGTTCAAACTTCAAAATGTCGTTTCCCACTTTTAATGAAAAGGATTAACGAGCTATTAGAGTCAGACTAAGTCCTCCTCCAATTCCAATTCCAATTCCAATTCCAACTTTGGATTCACAGAGACCACTTTCGGTAGCATTCCCAATCAAATCTTGTTGTCAGACTAATTCCTCTGCCGTGGGGATGTGAACTCCTCTAATTACGTACTGCTCTTTCTGCCTTTCACAAGCCACTCAGCAAATCCAAACCCTCTGCCCTTATTATAAAGAGGCAACTATATATTTATTATGATTATGAATATGAGGTCTGCCTCTTACACTTCGATCTCAAACCAAGATTTTATTTTATTTTTATCTCCTCAACCGACAGCTCGCATCAATATATTAAATTGGAATAGGATCGATTGGTTCAATTTATTTATTTATTTATTTTTTTTAGCTATTACGGCCCAGAAATATGAGTCCGTGTCGCAATTGAAAAAATGGAGGGTCCAGATTAATCCATTCATGTCAAACTCAATTTAGTGGCTATTGAGGTTGTAGTGGGCTCTGCTTTGCGATTCATTCCAAGTAAAATGAACGGCCCAGATTCACAACTTGCACCTCAGTTACCTGGGGTGATACGGATTCAAGAAATATGGGGAACTGCATTGACACTTGACAGTGAAGTGTCAGTGTTTTCTTTTAAAGGTGAATTTCATATATACCCCTAAAAAAAACTTAATAATTACGTATTTCTCCTCTAAAATTCATAATATCATATTTACTTTTTCTAAATTTTAAAAACTCACAAATTTACCCAATTTAATATATTTTTTTTTAAGACTTATTTTAAATTTATGAAGTATCTATTTTACCTTTCATGAGAAAAAAATACGTAGCATGTTTTAGAAAAATATTACACTTCTAATTGATCAGTTTTCGAGAGTAAATTGGTCATTTCTCTACTTTATGCCACTTAAACATTGACATTTAGGTATATGCTTGTGTAAACATCAAAAGTAGATCAATAACTAATTTGTCTTCGAAAACCGATCAATTAGAAAACTTATATTTTTCTAAAATATGCTACGTAATTCTTTTTTTAATGAAGAGTAAAATGGTACTTCTTCAATTTAACATGTGTTTAATAAAAAGAACATTAAAATATATAAATTTGTGAGCATTTTAAGTTTAAAAAGGTAAATATGATATTATAAATTTTACAGAAGGAATACGTAATTTCAAAGTTTTTAAGGTGTATAAATGAAATTTCTCTTTTAAAAAAAATATATATATAGTCAAAGCCAAGGTTAATTATGAAAATTGGTATCGGTTCTTGACCGTGGAATGAAAATCGAATAAATCAGTAAATTAATATCAGCTGAATAGGATAAAAAAAATTGATTTATTCGGTAGAGTTTGTTTTGCACTAAAAAAAATAGGAAATATATATATATATATATATATATGATGTTTAGTAGATTAGCCCCTCAAAATTTGTACATCTAATTAAATTATATGTTTTTGAGATTCGTGCATAAATAGAATTAATGAGTGGATTGAAAATGGCAGGTAACAGTGATTCTCCAGAATCACAGCAGATTAATTTCACCATCACCATGACATTTTGTGATAAGCACGCACAACTGGTGTGAAAATATTGCAATAATTTAATGAGTATATGTGTTCATCCTTTTCATTAAAAAGTGAGAGCCGACTATTGTGAACCCGTTCTTCTATGATTTTTATAGATGAATGAGCCTATTTTCTCTACTGAAAAAGCATGATATATAATTATTGCTCAGCCTATGGTGCTTTACAATGTACTATCTAGTATTGTGGTATTGGATTTTGTGTTCGAATGAAAATCAAAGCACCATAACCTCACTTTTTCAGAGAATATTAATGCTAGCTAAGCTTTCCCTAAAAAGTTTGAATCTATTAATTAATAGTCGTTTAGTTGTGTTAAAAGTAGTCTATGCGCAGTATCATCATCGTCATTACCATCATCATTATCATTGTCATGCGCAGTATCATAATTATTATAATCATCATCATCATCATCATCATCATCATCATCATCATCTCATAATTACCATCATCATTATCTATGCCATTATTATCGTTATCGTTATCGTTATCGTCATCATTAAATAAAATATTAACAACTTAAATGCCTTTAATTAATTTTGGTGCCTCCATTTTCAAAATTAACTTTAATAAGCTAAAATTTAGAACTTAAATAAACAAAATGAAGTTATTAGATATAATATATATTATTTTCTCTATGTCATATAAAAATATGGCAGTTCAACTATAGTTTGATTGTAATCAAAATTTGCAAAAATGCACTAGTGTAAATAAACTTCAACATTGATTTTTTGCTTATTGAACATATAAAATCAAAAGTAAAAATTGAGAAGTGATAAAATTTTACGTCCATACAAAGATAATAATATAAAAATTTCAAAATTTTAAAAATTAAATATTGATGGAAACAAAAAATTAAACATATGAACCCTAGTCAAAATATACTATTCCCTTAAAAACTTGGAGACAAGCATGCAGTCACGAAGGATCTGTCGGTTATAGAGTGCCACACATGCCTGAATCAGTTGATGGGCTATTATCAGAGTTGTTTCAACTGATTCAGGCATGCCTGAATCAGTCGATGGGCTATTATCAGAGTTGTTGCAACAGGGAAGAAAAATCAGCATATCTTACTACCTGATTATTTTGTACCTACCATATAAATCTAACCTTATTGCATTCTGTTCTGAATTTTGTCTTAAACTTGATTTACGGTGTTATCTCAAGAAATTTCTCATGTTATTGTTTGTAATTTATGTTATGTTTAGCTAATCACTGCAACACTCCCTACATTAATTTAAGAAGTTTGAAAATTGAAATTATATGAGAGGCTTTTGCTTTTATCTTCAATGTTAAATTTCAATTATAAAATTGATCATAATTAAATCAATGCAGGGAGCAAAGATAAAAAGAAGATACTTCCTCTAGTTATTGTGCCCTCACCTCAATACGTGGTTTTATATATAATCCTCATGGTGGCCTTATTTTGTATTCTTAGAAGAAGAAGTTCAATGCCACAACCAAATTGCAAAAGTACCGTCTCTCTTATTAACACTTGATATTGATAGAAGAATAGATCAATTAATATTTCATTGACAACTGAGATCAAATTAAGTGCTTCAAATTTGATTTTTTTTTTTTTTTAATTCAAACACTCAATTTATTTCTTTCAAATTAAAGATAAAAGTCCTATATATCTGATAACCTTTATACGACCAACAAAACGTATCACTCTAGATGACATTAATTATAAAACATTAATTATGTTCCAAATTAAAAAAAAAAAAAGAACATGTCAAATACTCACATCTTTTGACCTTTGACCATAATTTCATAAACGGACAATTAAATTCGGTTCCAAAAAAATGTCAAGGCCAGCAGTTCTGGTCATTTTGAATAGGTTTTACCGTATCTATCAGTTATGATGGCATGCATGTTACCACATTGACGTCTCAGTTCGTTTTATAAAACACATTTTAGGCTTTTTCGTTTTTCTTTAAAAAGATAATGGTACTTAAACAATCATCAGAAAGGGATCGACCTCTAAATTTTAATCTACTTTCTTACAGGCACGCATAATGAGGAAAAAAAGAGATCTACACCGTTCACTTTGTTTAAACTGGAAATTAAACCCTGAGAATTGCTACCAATTATTTCTCACCATCAAATAAGCATGGAGAAGGTGGATTTGGGTCTGTTTACAAGGTGAACTTCTCATGCTCCTTTATCCACTATTTGTTAATTAATGTTACAATAAATATTTTTAGTTGACATATGAGGTTCTCTAGGATTTTAATGGATCTGGAAGAACCCCAAATCTTTTAAGCAGGGTAAAATTAATGTAAATTCTATTCAATCAAGTTAAGAGATCAACGCTACAGGTTTCTTTTTTCTTTAGGAAAAATTGATAAGTATTTTGCTAAACTCAGTTCTTTGAATCATTTTTGTGGAATAGGAATGGAAGGAATGGTACAACAGAAGAGCACTACAATCAAAGTGGACTTGCGCTAATGACCACTTTTCGGAAAGTTGACAATGACAAAAGGCAATGGAGTCAATTAATGCTTGAGTCTTCATGCATGTCTTCTTCCTGGCAATTTACAAATATTAAAAGACCATAAAATTAATTAAGACCCTAGCTCGATCCTTCCTATATATATATATATATATATATATATATATATCCTACCCCGGCTGACCATTCATTCAATAATTAATATTATATTCCTCAAAACATCCACAAACATCAATTAATTAATTAATTAAGCTTCCATGAAATTCCCTGACCTTACCCTTGCACTCTTTTCCGCCTTCCTCTTAATTTTTCTCAGCTCACCTGTTGCGGACATGGCCGATGAGCTGTATCGATTGTGTGGAGGAACCGGCAATTACACAGCCAACAGCACATACGAGTTGAACCTCCAAACCCTCCTGTCCAACCTCACAACCAGCGCCACTAATTCTTCTTCCTCCAATTTAAATTTTGGCTTTGCAAAGAGCATTGTAGGCAGCGTTCCCAATCAAATCTCGGGGTTAGTACTCTGCCGTGGGGATGTCAACTCCTCTACCTGCTCCTCCTGCCTTTCTCAAGCTTCTCAGGATATCCAAAAGCTCTGCCCATATGATAAAGGGGCAATTATTTATCATGATTTCTGCCTCCTCTGCTTCTCAAATTAAAATTTCCTCTCTTCAACTGACAATACCCATCAACTCTATATGGGGAACACTCAGAATGTAACAGGATCCAAAACCCAATATGATAATTATGTACGCTACCTTATGAACACCACGGCAGACTATGCTGCTTTCAATACATCAAAAAAGTTTGCAACAGAACAATTGAATCTGTCTCATGAGGCCTTTCCTGAGACATATGGATTGATACAGTGTACACCCGACATGTCTAATTCGGATTGTGCATCTTGCTTGAATAATCTAATTGGTAAGTTGGCGATGTATTTTAGTGGAAAAATAGGAGGGATATTTCTTGGTGTGAGGTGTAACATACGGTACGAGGTCTACTTGTTTTACAGTGGGGCATCATTGTTGTCGGTTACGCCTCCGGCCGAAAATGCACCAGCTCCAGCTCCATCTGTAGCTCCAGCTCCAGCAGTTCAAGGTATATATGGAAAGAACTATCTATTTTACTTATGCAAGTATTATTACTTTATTAGTTACTTAATTAACCTTTGCTTTTGTTTTAGATAACTACACCTATCTATTAGTGACTAGTGACAACTGACATAAGAACAGTAATACCAATTCCAATTTCTGCAGGCTAAAAGTTTTGAGTAGCTTGTTGAAGCACCTAATTCGTTAGTTAACTCTCAATTGATGATATGAAATTTCATAAATATACAATAGGAATTGGATCGATCAGTGTTGCAAATAACGGTATGCAATCGTCAAATGAACAGGGTACCGCCGTCAAGCGATTAATCAAGAATAATTTGGAATAATCGACTGGTTAATTGGAAAATTTTGTAACAGTTTGATCACCGCTAACGATTAATCGGTCTAAACGAACGTTTTTTACAACACTGGGATCGATAAGTTCAATTACTTTTTTTAAATTTCATAGGCTAAATTCATAATATCGTATTTACTTAATAGGCTAAAAATTAATAATTACGGTTTTTCCCTCTAAAATTCATAATATCATATTTATTTTTTTAATTTTAAAAAGCTCACAAATTTTTAATTTATGAAGTAGCTATTTTACTCTTTATTAAAAAAATAAAAAAATACATAGCATGTGTTAGAAAAATGTCAGTCTTCTCATTAGTTGGTTTATGAAAGCAAATTGGTTATTTATCTACTTATGACACTTAATTAATGACATGTAAGTATATGCTTGTGTAAGCATCAGAAATAGATAAAGAACTCATTTGCTCTCGAAAACTGATCAATTAGAAGACTTATATTTTTCTAAGAATATGCTAAGTTTTTTTTTTTAATGAAGGTAAAACAGATGCTTCATAAATTTAAATTGAGTTTTAATAAAAAAAAGAAAGAAATTAAAATAAGTAAATTTGCGAGTTTTTGAAATTTAGAAGGGTAAATATAATATTATGAGTTTAAGAGGAGGCCGAAAAACTTAATTTCCAAGTATAAATAAAATTGCAAAAAAGTAGCCAAAAACAAGACTATGAAAGTCGGAATATGTCATTTGATTGTGAATCAAAATTAGATAAATCAATAAAAATCTGCTGAATCGAATCAATAATTCGAATTTATTTGGGAGAGTTTGTTTTGTACTAAAAAAAAGTAGGGAAAAATAGCAAATATAAAATTAAGTTGTCAAAATATTATGTTTAGAAAAAATATTACATTAAAATCATTCACTACTATAATATATTACAAGCATACAATCAAAATATACCTTTTTACTACCAGAAATTATGTGGAGCTCACTAAATCACCTTACTCGGAAAATAATTTTTTGGTCCAAGCTAGGTAGGATGCAGGGCTGTGTGTACACAGGATTTACTTTCCCTTTTTTCAAACCTCCAGATTAGTTTGTTAAGGGGTAGTTGGGTTTTCTATTTTTTTTTTCAATTTGGAGCTCAGATTATAACTCAGAATTGAGCTTTATAATGGATTTAGATGGATGTGTACTGCTACCTTTGTTTTAATGGAAATTCTGACCTACGGGTCTTTTGAGACAAAAAAAAAAAAAAAATCGGTCCATCTTTTATTTTATTATTTTATTATTTTAAAAGAGGAGGGTTCAAATACATCCAAATTTTTGTGCACCCAAATGTATCTTATCTTTCAAATTCTTTTTCTTCATTTTCAAAGTCCAAATAGTCAATCTGAACTATTAGATGCGATCTATATATTAAGATGTGCTTGGAGACCAAATTTTACATTTTTTGAAATTTTTTTTACTATTTATTAAGCCACTTTGAAAATCGCTGATTTTACATTTTCTGGACCATTGGATCAGCGATTTTTCAAAGTGGCTTAATAAATAGTAAAAAAATTCTAAAAAATATAAAATTTGGTCTCCAATCACATCTTAATATATAGATCACATCTAACGATTCGGATTGACTATTTGAACTTTGAAAACGAAGAAAAAAGATATAGTGCATTTGAATGCATTTGAACCCTCCTCATTTTAAAATTACTAGCTTAATATCAACTAGCAATTGTATTAATAAAAAAAATATAATTATAATTATAAGGAATCAACGACTCTCAATCTAAAATATAATAATTAATTTTTATCAATCTCTCTCAACTATCATATTCATCTAATTCTACTTTATCTACATTAATTCTTAATCATTTTATTATTTTGCACTCCATCTCTTTATAACAAGATTCATTTTCATCTGAGCCGCCGTATTCCAACGATCAAATCTATTCACCACACTCCGTGTTATGTTTTGACTCAAATTGTTATTGGATTTCACTGAACTATGTATGTTTATGTTATTACATATATATAGACTCTTTATAAGATAAAGAATTAAGTCCAAGACAAATTATTTTGAGTTGTTTTTTGTCACTTGCTCTCTTCCTCTTCTCAAACTCTAGAAAACCGAATACTCTGAAAACTAATAATACCACCCTTACATTGGTTCTGATCGGCTCCCTTCCTCTCTCATTTTTCTCTTCACTCAAATCCGTAGAGATGAGAAGGAGAAAAAAAGTGTTGTTGTGTTGGAGTTAAGACTTAAGAAAATTGAAAGGGACAGAATGAGAAGTAGGCCCGGGAGAGAGCTAGTGCGGCAAGGATTATTTTTTCATTTTCTATTTTTGTTTTAAATCGGACCGAAAATCAGTTGACTCGAACGAGCCTTAATTCATCCAATTTTAGACTGAAAGGTTGCATGCTACATAACGTCAAACAATTACATCTCATTTAGAGATCAAATACTTGTATTCCGGAAAAGAAGAAATAATCTCCACCTTAACCTAAGAATCCTCATATGCTAAAGAGATTCAAAACATAATTTTTAATACGGAATATAATACCTGAATCCATGTCATTTGTCATGGAATATCTAAAGTCTCTGGTGAAGCAACAACTGGTCTCCGTGAGCGCGAGACAAGATTTGTCCTTGAGAAATCATTTTCAAAGCAATAAGATTTGTCCTTAAGAAATTATTTTCAAATTTCTAATATATTTCTCCCCTCTATTCTTGATGGTGAAAGAAGAGAGAAGACACTCAAATTCTGTATAAAAATAACTTCTTTTCATAATTCTGAATTGAGTTGGTTAGCTTGTGCCTTGGGGACCCATCCTTATATAGGATTACACATCTGGCATTGTGAGTACGTCCGCACTAGCATTGAGACTTGTCCAAATAACTACTTTTCCTTTAGCTCTAATTTTGCTCAAGTCCTGAGTGTGTTCACACTGGGGCTCAATGCGTTCGCACTAGGCTCGGACTTTTCTGCGCTGAACTTCAGAAAATCACCTAAATACTTAGTGCATCTGCACTGAGGAGCCAGTGCATTCACATTAGGCTCGGACTTTTTCCTGTGTTGTCTTGAAGTTCTCATAAATTGGCTAAGTACTGAGTGCATCCGCACTCAGGATTCTGAAAAGCAGTTTTCTATATTTGCAAATCTCAGAATCAGTTCATTGATTATTTAGACTCAACCTTCTTTTAGATCTATCCCACTTTTCTTCAAACTTCTTCTCATCAAGGGTTGAGGTAACTGTAATTTTGGGACAGTTTATTCTGAATGCTAAGTATAAATCCATGACACAGAGAACTATCATAACACTCTTCTGCCAATACTTGAAATTAGTACCATTCAACATATGAATGTCTTTTAGGCCAGTAGTAATGCTAGTTGAAAAATGTTAACAAAAAATACACAAAAAAAACAACCATGATTTAGCAAAATAAATTATGAATTTTATAAGTTATATTCAAACAAAGGCTAAACCCAACCATCATAACAAAGTATCTGTTTCTATTAATTGATTACCGGAGGGTAAATAATATGTTGAATGGTACTAATTTCAAGTTTTGAGTGCATCCACACTGGGCTCAGACTTTCTAATATTTTAAAATACCTCCTTTAGCCCCAATTTTTCTCAAGTTCTGAGTGCATCCACACTGGGCTTGGGTGCATCTGCATTGGGCTCGGACTTTTCTGTGCTGAACTTCAGAAAATCACCTAAGTACTGAGTGCGTCCTCACAGAGGAGCCAGTGCATCCGCACTAGGCTCGGACTTTTTCTGGTGTTGTTCTAAAGTTCCCATAAATTTGCTAAGTACTGAGTGTGTCAGCACTTAAGGTTCTGAAAAGTAGTTTTTTGTATTTACAAATCGTATAATCAGTCTATCAATAATTTGATATTTGCCTAAATTATTCTACACATTTGTGGACCACATCCTATTGAATACATAGATTGTCTAATGTCTTAATTCTATATTAAATCACTTTATTTGTATCAATAGATAGTATACAATTCATAATTATATTACATATATGCTCAACGTCGGATTATGATCCAACAAAGATCTGAACCGTTCAATTCAAATCCACATTAATATTAAAAGTCGTGCGTATTATAGACAGAGCCAAATTGATCTGATAAAATTAACTCAAACATCATGCAAATACCAGCACATTTATATTACTTAACTGGTACCAAACCCACCAGCCTGTTTTTTTTTTTTATTACAAGAGTAACAATTTACAATATAATACATAAAGTGGACTAAGCAACTAAATATTTTAATTATATCATATCATCTATGTTTTAGTTCATTTTAACTTTTTTTTCCTCATCTATGCGGGAACGACAACATAGAAGGTAGCACAAGTTTGATCACATATAACCATTATTTAGATAGGGAACGAGGAAACACACGGCCATTTTTATTAATATCCCTGAAACAAATGTAAATTTTAAAAATGCCCCTGTTCTCAATTTTTTTTTATAAATGTCCTGACCGCCTGGACCCAGGGCGGCCCAAAATACCTATGAGGCGCCACGGGCTGTGGCGGCCCATACCACCAGTGAGGCGCCACAGGGATTGGCGCCCCATATCCCATGTAAAGCGCCCCAGAGATGGGCGCCCCACTACCCAGTAAAATACACCCGTGAGCTCCTTCTTCCCTCTCGTCTCTGCCTTCACCCAACACCAAAAAAAATCCAAAAAAAAGAGAAAAAAAGAAGAAGGAAGCCCTGCCGGTTGACCCGTTGCTGCCTCGCACCACGCTCGTCACTGCCTCGCGCCTCGATTCGCTTCTCTCTCGATCGAACAAGTGAGTTATCTTTTTTTTATTCGATTAGGGTTTAGGGTTTGGGTTAAATGTGATTAAATGGTGTAATGTGATTCGGTTTGGTTCGATTCGATGTTTAGGGTTAAATGTGAGTAATTAGTTGAATTGATTGAATTGGTCGAATTGGTTGGATTGGATGCTTGAATTGTGGCAATGGCATGCTTGAATTAGATGGTTGAATTGCTTGATTGCTTGAATTGGTTCAATTGCTCGAATTTAAGATTATGATTTATGGTAAAATTGCTTGAATGTCATATGGTTCAATTTAGGGTTTATAGTTGTGAATTGTGAATTTTTTTTTAATTTAGGGTTTATAATTAAATTTACAGTTTATGTTTGTGAATTATGAATTACTTAAAAATTTAGGGTTTAGGGTTTAATTTAGGATTAGAATTTATGGTTCAAATAGTTGAACTGTTTAAGAATTTAGGGTTTAGGGTTTATGATTTAAAAATATGCATATTTATTTTTTGAAAATTATTTTTGTGATAGTTCATGAAAAATATGTATATATCAATACAAAATAATTTGAACTAAACTAATTATTTTGAAGTATATCAATATTTGTTTAAAGATGACATATATATTTTTTTATTGTAAGTAAATTGCATGTATATCTCAATTTTTTTAATTTTAAAATTTAGGTCTGTAAATATTTTGTGCAGTTTAAAATTTCAAAGAATTGCATGTGTATCAAAATTGTGGACCATGCAAAAACAATGATTTTCAATAAATCTAAAAAAAGTAAACCCAAAATAATTGCATGTAATTAAATTGCACGTATATGATTTTCAATAAATCTAAAAAAAAGTAAACCCAAAATAATTGCATGTATATGATTTTCAATAAATCTAAAAAAAGTAAATCCAAAGCATGTAATTAAATTGCATGTATATGATTTTCAATAAATCTAAAAAAAGTAAACCCAAAATAATTGCATGTTATTAAATTGCATGTATATGATTTTCAATAAATCTAAAAAGTAAACCCAAAATAATTGCATGTAATTAAATTGCATGTATATGATTTTCAATAAATCTAAAAAAAGTAAACCCAAAATAATTGCATGTAATTAAATTGCATGTATATGATTTTCAATAAATCTAAAAAAAGTAAACCCAAAATAATTGCATGTAATTAAATTGCATGTATATGATTTTCAATAAATCTAAAAAAAGTAAACCCAAAATAATTGCATGTATATGATTTTCAATAAATCTAAAAAAAATAAACCCAAAATAATTGCATGTAATTAAATTGCATGTATATGATTTTCAATAAATCTAAAAAAAATAAACCCAAAATTTTGTTAAATTGCATGTACATGCATTTTTTTGTTTAAAAAATAATTTTGTTTTTTTGTAAAGTTTATTTGTTTGTCAATTTTGAAAATAATTTTTATTTTAAAAAGTAAAAATTTAACAATGATTTTTATATTAATTATATAATTAATAGAGTGAGTCTATGATACTATGCATATCACGGGTTGGTCCGTGCTATGGCTTGATATTCAAGGTTTCAAAATCCTAATGGTTGATCCGAACCATTCATATTGTTCTCCATATTAATATGTTTTTGGAGACCAAATGGTATTTTTTTGTAATTTTTGCACGATTTTTTTAGATATTTAGAAAATCACTTGATCTGAAAATTGTGGACCATTTGAAATAGTGATTTTCAATAAATATAAAAAAATAGTAAAAAAATTTCAAAAAATGTAAAATTATGTAAATTGTATGTTTTGATTAATATTTTTTGGTAAATGTAGTATGCCTAGAGTTAGACGGCGGGGAGTACGAACTGAGCCTGCAGAGAGTGCAGCTGCTGTGGATTCGAGTGGAACGGGCACGTCCTCGGTGGATCCGACTGGAGAGGGCCCGTCGTCTCAGGCTGATACAACTGGCAGGGGCTTTGAGGATCCGACTGGAGCGGATCCATCGTCTTAGGACGATTTTCCAGATGGTGTGCATGATCCTGACACATTTAGTCCTCTTCTATGGACCCATCATGTTAAGCACCGCGTCTCATTGGCATCTCTTGAGATACGTGATCTTTATACTTAAAAAAAATGACATTTTGTTAAGTTACTAGAAAAATTGCACGATTTGAGTCTGACAAATTGATAATAGATACAGGATGATGTCATGCTTACGGTGAGGCACCGCAGGTCTGAGATTTCGTTTGTTCCCCATAAAGAAATGCAGTGATACATCTTGAACCTCGAGTTGTACCAGCTTGCCACCATGCCGCAGAGTAAGATCGATGTGTCTCTGATGCATGGTCTAGTGGAGAGATGGCGACCTGAGACGCATACATTTCATCTGTTAGTTTGTAATAATCTAGAAGTCAATAATACGATAATTTATCATAAAGCTTTGTTCATGAATTGGATGATTAATATCATTTTGTTGCCTTGAGTATTATTGCATTTATGGATCATTTCGAGTTCATGACTGAAATTGTGAAACTCCATAATATAGATGATATATACTCTTAAAAGGTCACTAACCAAGGTAACTAGCAGGAACACTAATTATCGCGAAAAGGTTAGTATGTGGATTAAAAGATTGTTAAGTTTTACAAACCACCTGACACAAGATGTCATTTTAATCACATAGATACATGTTCTAGGAACATGGAATTTGACAGACCCCGAATGAGACATTAAATAGAATTGTGTTCGTGTCATTAATGTTTCTCATTCAGTGTCACGTTCTAAAGTATGAGGTATTTATCGTTCCCACTAAGAAATATGTATGTGTGATTGCTATCTACCGCTGTCCGTAAAAAACAGTCATAATGGTAGCATTCCCATATGTATAGCTTAGCTGAGGAAGTGATAGTCTACCAAAAGTACTATTTGTCCCTCGTATCTCTATACGAGCTATAGCATCACTAGGCCCCTTGATAGAGTTAGATTATCTGCTAGCGGTATAATTACAAGAGTAATTATATTTGATAATCTGCTCAAAATCAAGAAAAGATTCAGTTAGCAAGGATGACACACATCTACCTTGAAACTGATCTGATAGCTATGAGACAGAAGAACAGACACAAGTAAATTGTTTACTGGATCGTGATATTGTATAGTACAGCATCATCTGTGTAATTGGATGGTCATGATGTGTTGCCAGACGCCACCCATGATTATAGAAATTAAAACAGTTTTAACTCTATTTACCAACATAACACAGATCCTATTGGGTCACACCATATAGGAGCTAATTGGAGAATCTTATTTTGATTGATTATAAATTGGTTATGATCAATGATAAGATGGTTATAATTAATTATACGTGTTATAATTAAATTATAAATGTTATGTAAAAATAACAAGCAAAAAATATTGGTTAATTTATAAATGTGCAGGACACATTGTATAAATTATCGAAACAACAACCGCAAGAAAAATATATATAATTATTCAGAATAATTATACGAATATTATTTGTGTTCGGGCCGAGAGCATTCGGATCTTTTCAGATTCGTCCTTATTCGCATGACATGTCATCGATCCTATCCAGATGACACGTCATCGATATCGAAACAAATAACCGCAAGAAAAATATATATATATAATTGTTCAAAATAATTATACGAATATTATTTGTCTTCGGGCCGAGGGCATTCGGGTCTTTTCAGATTCGTGCTTATCCGCATTACGTGTCATTGATCCTATCCAGATGACATGTCATTAATCCTATCCACAAGGGCAAAATAGTCATTCCACACCTATGCCACCTTGCATGTGTAGAAACATGGAGAAGAGTGTAGAAGGGTGTGGAAGGGGTATTTTGGTCATTTCACATATAAAAGGATGAGGTGTCAATGGCATACCTTGTAAATAGGCATATGTTGAGGGGTATTTCGGTCTTTTGCGAACCTCCTCAAAAGCCTATAAATAGAGGGGTGCATGTAGAGAGAAAAGTCACTAATTCACTTGTATCATTTCGTGCAGAATCGAATCGGTTTTTCTCTCTTTCTCGGTTTCTCTCCCAAATAGTGTTTCGGTTGAGAAAAGAAAGTTATACGTAGTTGACGTATAATCTTGCAGGTTGTTGTGGAGTATATTTACGGGATTGATGAATAGTGTTTTACCGAATTTCGCGGTATGTCAGTTTTGCTCAGTGATAAAAAGTGAGTAACCGAAAATTCGTGTTTACGGGTTTTCGTCTTTTCCCTGTGAATAGTGTTTTTGTAGAATTCTGCGGTTTACAGTATTTCTAGCAGAAGAAATAAACCGCTCTCCAGTTAGTCCTGGTGGATAACCAATAGAGGTATCACATGTGTGATACTCCGAGTCGATTCCTTCCCTGGTGAGGCTCTACTCACTCGGTCTGCATTCCAACTATGATTTGGAAACAAGGTATAAATATGTTATATTAATCTATTTAATAGGTAAGTAAATTAAAGTTTTAGAAATCAATCATGGAGTAGATCTGTAAAAGGATTAAATTGGGTTTTGATGCCAAAGGAATACTGAAGGTGGACCACCT
Organism: Carex pumila; assembly: GCA_033356055.1. Lineage (NCBI taxonomy): Eukaryota > Viridiplantae > Streptophyta > Magnoliopsida > Poales > Cyperaceae > Carex > Carex pumila. The sequence continues at coordinate 44,023 of JARJHM010001026.1, read as the reverse complement.
TGGAAAGTTTCCTGACATACCCCATTTAATCCTGAGCTTAAGTTGGTCGTAGAAATTTTTGTTCTACGATCATTCCGCACCTTAAGCCTAAACGGTTTCCGGTTAGCTACCCCGAACCCCAACATCATCTCCCGCCTGGGGAGATGACAGTCACCCTCGGTGATGTGAGCGCCCTATGGGGTTTACGTATTGATGGTGACCCCATAGGTGGCATCTCAGACCATCCAGAGCTGCAGAGGATGATACCGAAGTTGTTAGGGTGTGATCTGAAGAATCTGCAGAAGAAATACAAGAAGAAGAAGGGGGAGGAGGAGTTCCGCTATTCCGGGTACTGTATTTCTCTAATGGCACTCCGGGCTCACTCTTCCAGAATAAGATATTTCCCGATACTGATGACATTGAGGCAGTCAGGAGGTACTATTACACTATTTAAATTAACTTAGTAGTTCGTCAACAATCTCAGTTATTTATATCGATTATTTTACATTGCAGGTATACTAAGGCGTATGTGCTGGATTTGTGCAGTGTTGTCATGTTCGAGGATTCCAACGGTGTATCTCTCCCTGCTGAGGGACCTGGAGAGAGAATCAAGATGGAACTGGGGTGGATCCGTCCTCGCCCATTTATACAGAGGCCTCTGTCATGCTTGTCTAGTAAGTTTGTATTAATATACGTTGTTATTGAAGGTTGGATAAGAAGCACCCAGTTTTTATTTTAAGCTAAATTTTCAGGTCAAGAATAAACAGCTTTTTGGACTTCTTCTGCTCTAGCATTGGTCGTGCTCACATCTACCCATAAATCGACCAGTTATACCATTGCCACATCCCCGGTAGGGAGGTCTTGACCCAGACAGATGCCCCACGTACGCCGCTATATGGGGCAGTCATCACGATCATGAAGAGAAGGGTAGGGGGATTTCTTATGTCTAAGGTCAGCTTCAGATGCTCCGAGATGCGAATATCGAGTGGTTTCCTTATCGTCTATGGTATCAACGTGGATGGCTGAGCCCGCTGACATTAGAGCAGACACAGCTATGGTATTATCGGGGACCAGTCATCTGTTTCTGGATAGTCGAGTATCACTACCCCAATCGGTATCTCGACAGTTTGGCTTGGATGCTTTCATTTCGAAGCACCCGCTGATGGGCAAGGATGCTACCGACAAGTTCCACAAGTATTATCTACTTAATTTCATTATCACTTTAATATTGCCACTGTTTCTCTCCTTTCTAATTAATTGCACTTGCAGAACGGCGCACACTAAGTCAAAAGTCGACTGGAGCCAGCATTTCGTCATGCAGTACAACTAGGCTCGACATCCGGAGCAGCACTTATGGAGCTCGACATCCGGAGCAGCACTTATGGAGCTCGCCATCTATTGATTCGTTGGGTGCTGGTCCCAGGGATCTGAGATATGCCGTATGGTACTAGAGATGGGGCATGCCGTCAGTCTACTTGACGGGCCATTATGGTGAGACCCTTCGACGTAGACTGATGGATTCATCCAAGAATTATATGCCTTGGGGTCCGATCAATGCTCGTGTGGTAAGTACAACCGAAACATACTTTAATTTAAAATTACAAATTTTAATTACTTACCGTTGGCATAATCATGTTGTGTGTAGCTGTTGGCCGCTACGAGAGGAGTTGGACACAGCTTGGTGTGCATGGCGAGGGATGCTTGGCGATATATAGGATGCCAGATGCTCCAGCACACTGCACCAATCATGGAGATAGGCGGTTTTGAGGGCCGCCTCATTGGCATGCTGCACGATGCCGAGGGGAACATCAATTGGCGAGAGATAAAGTCTGCACCGCGAAATCGGAACTACCAACCAGAGGCTATCTACAGTCACGATATGTCGCCAGCTCCTGCAGGTAATTACAAGTTAATATTAAAAGTACGACACACACAATATTCTTATTTTTCGTTGAATTGTTCGTTCTAACTCAGTTAACTTCCAATTATGCAGGTGATGACTCAGGTTGGTCGTTCCATGACTGGGTGTTGAATACCCAAGGATAGGATGCTTATAAAAATAAATACGGAGTTCCAGTAGAGCTTGGCACGGTCAGTCGCCAATTATACCATTATTTATTGCAGAGTTCTTTGTATGTAGCAAAACTAACATTATTTTAATATAGGATGGAGCACCTCGTTGGAATGCTGATCCCAGATTCAGCATGGATGAGCTGGCCCCGGCAGATACAGATGCAGAGGCGTATGACTCCCACAGACCACAATATGGGGTGGAGATGGAGCATGACTTTGAGGCTGGTGGGAGTTCATCTCAAACTGCAGATGGCTTTGTCTCTGTATTATTTGGCGCACCGCCTCCTTGCACGTATGCTGCAAGCTGGGAGCAAGATCCATGGGAGCTACGTACACATCCCGCCAATGCAGAGTCAGCTGTTAGATTTGATCCATGGGCAGCCAGGACAGGTACGCAGCACATGTATACGGGGGACGAGGATGAGGAGTATCTGGGAGAGGATGCGTCACGAGATGTGAGTCTGCAGAGGCGCGTGCAGCCGCATAGGCATGGTAAGGGTATAGCGGCTCCTAGGTTGTCTCTTTCCGGAAGGAGACGAAGATGATGATTGTAGAGTTTTTATTTATTGTGATATATTTCTGACTGTAGTATTTTGACTATGGGACTGCTGTATTACATTGGCGGGCATTATGTTGACATTATGTTTTATTATTTTATGTTAATGTTGGTATTTTTTTTTATCTTGAAACCGTAATTTTTTTTGGCGACCCACACTCCCAGCTTGTTAGGCTTAGAAATAAGTATAGTTATAAACATAGTTCAACAATAAAAAGTTAAACAATACAATCAAAAGCGCAACTAAAGTTCATTACTTAGTTCAAACCAAACAAAAAAGTATAGCAAGTTTATTATAACACAGTTTAATAATACAATTAAAGTTCAACAATATAATTAAAAGCGTAACAATATCATTAAAAGCGTAATAGTACACTTCAAATAAATACATTCAAACTAAGAAATTATCTTGAAACCGTAATTTTTATTTGCGACCCACACTCCTAGCAAACCGCTTGTGACAGGGGCAATTTGCTAGGGTCCTGACCGCCTGGGCCATGGGCGGTCCACTAGGGATGCCTATTTATTCATTTTTCCTCTCTCTCTTCTCACTCCAGCATTAGTCTACCTCCCACCTCAAAGGTAGAGAGAAGGAAGAAAGAGCTGAAGGCGATTTCGGACGATTTTCTGGGCGACTACAGCTACAGGTAATTTAAATTAATTTTTTAATTATTTTTAAAAAAAAATTTGTAATTATTTTTTAAATATTTCTTTTAATTATTTTAAAAATATTTATTTCAATTATTTTTTTAAATATTTTCTAATTATTTCCTAATTAACCGTTGATTACTGTACATTTAGTATTTAATTACGCACATAATTAGCTTTCCTAATCATTTTCTGTCATTTGAAACCCTAGTTATAATGGCTCCCAAAGTTGGAAAAAATAGAGAAAGAACTAAAACCGAACGAGAAGCAAAAAGAGCACTTATTAATAATTTTTGGACGGCTGAAGCCTACGAAACGAGGAATGTGGAAAGAATATTTTCACCCAAAAATAATGAAGAATTTCTTAGCACTCTTGATCCATCAATTAGAAAAATGCTGATGGAAAGCTGGGTGGATAGGGTCCCTCCACCTGGATGGGGGGAGTGCTGCTTATGTGAGCTGAAGGAAGATATGGTGGATATGTTCTTCTGTTGTAAATGTGGCAAAGCTGTTCATCCCAATTGCATGGACCCGCATGCAGATCTGCTGAATGACGCCCGTCTCACTACATGGGAGTATCCTGCGTGCGTCCGTCGGGCTGAGAAAAAGAACGAGCAAGCTCCTCAGCTCGTAAGCCTTAGCCCCCAATTGTATGCTATTGTAGTATTTTGCTTATGCGAATTGATTTATTTGGTTTGAACTATGTTATGAACTTTAATTGCGCTTTTGATTGTACTGTTGAACTTTTTATTGTTGAACTAGCTATACACATAATATTTTATTTTTTGACATACACATACACATAAACCCTAAACTTTTTTCACAAAATTATTCAAATCAAAATACTAAGATTTCTCTTAAAAATAAAAATTAAAAAAAAAACAAATGAGGCGCCCTGGGAGCTGGTGCCTCACTTATGCTATGGGGCGCCCCAAGGGGTGACGCCTCACAGGATATTTTAGGCCGCCCTAGGCCCAGGCGGTCAGGACATTTATAAAAAAAAAATTGAGAACAGAAACATTTTTAAAATTTACATTTGTTTCAGAGATATTAATAAAAATGGCCGGGAAACACACGAGTGGTCTGCTGCAGTTGCCAAGCATGAAAATATTATTCAGTAGTCGAAACAGGCCAGGCTTGAGTGCCGCAATTATTTTCATTTTGGAAAATTAAAAAAATGACAAAAATATATTGATAGTTTTTTTCCTTCAAAAGTGGCAAGGACCGAATATATTACTTGTTTAACATAGTCCGAATGTAGATATCATTTAGCAATTGTACTACATCTATTTGATATATTAATTAATTTATTGTCGTCGATTTGTTCATATAAGGTGTTTTAGGCCTGTTTATGAGTTCTCAAGAAGAAAACTTCAATTGGTACAATTCTGGCAATCACTATATCATTGGTCCTTGCTTTTGTTGTAATCGCTAGTTTTAGTGTCTGCTTATTAAAGAGGAGAAAATCAGGGAATACAAAACCATTGCTGAGTAAGAAAGGTCATTTTATTTGTTAAAGTTTGTACTTAAGCAAGCTTGGCTCGTGCTGATTGATATTTTGTGTCAATGTATAGATGTGAGTAATCCCGAGGAGGTCAAAAGTGTCGAGTCATTACTTTTTGATTTCTCTGTACTAAGAGTTGCGACAATTGATTTTGCAGAGGAAAACAAACTTGGTGAAGGTGGATTTGGAGCTGTATATAAGGTAGCTAGGAATGTACTCAAATTAACTTCATTACTAATTATCTGAACATTTATTGTATCCAATATTTTTAATTCTTCCATTAGGGTGTACTGCCTCATGGCCGAGAAATAGCAGTTAAGAGGCTCTCACCAAGTTCCGACCAAGGATTGGACGAATTGAAAAATGAGCTTATTTTGGTAGCAAAGCTTCAACACAAAAATCTTGTCAGACTTCTTGGTGTTTGTTTGGAGGGCCAAAAAAAATTACTTGTTTATGAATATGTACCTAACAAAAGCCTTGATCAAATCCTTTTTGGTAAGGTTTTCTTTCTCTATTAGGAAAATTTTAATTTAAATTAACTAGTTGATTCCCTATTCTAGAGTAACACTATAACTGTAATTATTTCTCAAGTATTTTTTTTTTTTTTTTGTTAATTTCACTTTTGCTTTGGTACGTTGGATCCAAGCCAATAAGTATGGGTATTACCTTAACAAAAATTGTTACACAGCTCTTAGTCCTTTACAAACCAATTTTTTTAGATACTATGCTTTTATGTTAATTTGGCTTGCCCGATTTGCATTATTGGCTTTAATTATTTGGAAATAATTTAGGTATGTATAGTAGTTTAACTATTGGATAAAGTACATTTCTTGTCCTAAATAAGGTCCTCGTTATCTGCTTCTATAGATATTGAGAAGCGGCACCTACTAGACTGGAGGAAAAGGTTCAACATCATTTCTGGAATTGCAAGAGAGCTGCTTTATCTACACGAAGATTCTCATATAAGAATTATTCATCGAGATCTGAAGGCAAGCAATGTCTTGCTCGATGCAAGATGAACCCAAAGATATCTGACTTTGGTCTGGCTAGACTTTTTGGAGGCAACCAAACTCAAGCAATCACAAGTCGAGTTGTTGGAACACGGTAAGTGTATGTCACATGATTATATTACAAGTACTATACATGTATATATTGGAGTAAATGCTGAGCATCACCATAGACTTTTTTATGATCTCCCCCAAGGTATCTAAAATAAAACTGGCATTACTATTCATACTTAATTTGTTGTAGTGGATATATGGCCCCGGAGTATGTAATGCAGGGTCATTTCTCAGTCAAGTCAGATGTTTTCAGTTATGGTGTTTTAGTTTTAGAGATTATAACTGGAAAGAAGAAAAGCTTCTTTATGAATGGCGAGATCGAAGTTCTCCCGAGCTTTGTAAGTAGCAGCAGCACTAATGCTTTGTATCAATTATATATATATATATATATTATATATTTTTTCTTTTTTTTTGCGGAGAAATTACTGTAGACTCTATTCAATTACCAAAGTATTACAAGAGCACTTACCCCGAGGCCTCAATTACATTTGCTTATTAATAATATAAACCCCCTGCCTATACTTCATGGAAACAAATGGAAAGCAAAACTGAGAATAAACATTGCTATCTAAACAATGGGTACGTGTATCCTCTGTAGTTTCACCCTTGCTCCCCTCCCTTTTTTGCCAAACAGTCAGCCAAACCGTTTTGGCTTCTGTCAATTTTCTGGCACACAAACCCTGGATTAAGCTTAAACCTTTTTCCAGATATCAAATACCTCAACTACTGCTCTCCAATCCGACTCAGATATCTATTATTTTTATAATCAGCAAAGGAACTATAAAGTAACAAATTTTAACTTACCCTCACATAGGTATGGGAAAACTGGACCAATGGTACCATTACAGATATAGCAGATCCATCGTTAGGTGAACGATATCCAAGGAGTGAATTGTTGAGATGCACACATATTGCATTGTTGTGTGTCCAGGAAAACCCAGCAGATAGACCATTTATGTCAAATGTGGTTGTGATGCTTAGCAGCAAAAAAGTGTCTCCCGAGACTCTGTCTAGGCCCGCATTTTGCATTGCGAATGGTAGTATACGTGCTAGATTGGGGAACATTGGAGGCAACACTGATAAGTCTTCAAGGAAGTCTGTCCCCATATCAAATGAGATTTCAATTACTGATATTGAACCCAGGTAGATTGGAAATTAAGGTGAGAAATGCTAGCTCTTGCTGATTTGGGAACCGTTAAAGTCAACAAATGTCTACTCAATGAGTAGCAAAGATTTAGAAAATTAATTCTTACCATTAAGGTTTGTAAAAGAAGGTTGTTTTCTTTTGTTTACCAAATTGTAAGAAGTTGACACGAACTGAGCTGCAACTTCAATAAAGAAGTACTTGAAAATTTTGCTTCATAGATTGAAGCAGCGTTCAAAAGTTACAGATGTTCAATTCAATTTGCTTCCGTTGGTCCTTTTTTCTGCTTGAAAAATACAACATAGACATCAGAGATGCTGAAATCACCGATAACCCTTTCGTGATTGCTTGTCTCGAAGTTTTTAAGGGAATAGTATTTTTTGACAAGGGTTCATATGTTTAATTTTTTTTTTTTTTGTTTCCATCAATATTTAATTTTTATAATTTTGAAATTTTTATATTATTATCTGTGTATTGACATAAAATGTTATCACTTTTCACTTTTTATTTTTCATTTTATATGTTCAATAAGCAAAAAATAAATGTTGAAGTTTATCTACACTAGTGCATTTTTTTATAACAATCAAAATATAGTTGAAATGTCATATTTTTATATGACACATAGAAAATAATATATATTATATGAGCAAACCTAGGGTGTGATGTGCTCACCAAGAGGTGTTGGTGAGCACACCTCCAAAAAACAATAATATTAACTTTAAACTACAAATCTAAATCATTGAAATCTAAGTACTTCGTGAGTGATGTATGTACATATAAAAGTTTTTAAGTTTCAAACATTTTTAACACATGGTCAAGCGGTCAAAACAATAAACATTTTATAAGTTAACTATTTAGTTATTTTATGTATTAATTTTTCATCATTTTTTTGACCACTTGACCATGTATTAAATCTATTCGAAACTTTAAAAATTTTACATGCACATACATCACTCACGAAATACTTTAATTTCAACGGTTTAGATTCGTAATTCGAAGTCCATCCGATAGTCTTTTGGATGTGTACTCACCAATCCCTCTTGGTGAGCACATCACACCCTAGTTTTGCTCTTTGCTTTATATTATATCTAATAACTTCATTTTGTTTATTTAAGTTCTAAATTTTAGCTTATTAAAGTTAATTTTGAAAATGGAGGCACCAAAATTAATTAAAGACATTTAAACTCTCCTCATAGTTAATATTTTATTTAATGATGATGATAACGATAATAATGACATTGATAATGATGATGGTAATGAGTAAAGCTAATATACACTTGAGTGTACCAATGAACCCATACACTTAATTTTAGGACCGTACGATTAGCTTTGAGATTCGTATATCACGACTTTTAAAGAATCTACACATATCTCAAAGCTAATCGTACGGTCCTAGGATTAAGTGTATGGGTTCATTGGTACACTTAAGTGTATACTAGCTTTACTCGATGGTAATAATGAGATGGTGATGATGATGATGATGATGATGATGATGATGATGATTATTATTATTAGTAGTATTGTTATTATTATTATTATTATTATTATTATTATTATTATTATTATTATTATTATACTGCGCATAGACTACTTTTTACACAACAAAACGACTATTAATAGAATTTTTTAGATAGAATTGATTAATTATGCTCCAAAGTTTGATGCTTAAGCCTGGATTTATGTATGTTTACAAATTATGTTGTACAAAAATCTACTGGTGTACAAGTTTCTATTTTTCATCAATACTTGTTATATGTATATATATTTGCATATTCGAAGCAGTTGAGGGCTTGAGGCATAAGGTTGAAGCCTGAGTTGAAATTGAATTATTCACACAAGCTTAGATCTCCGTATCACAGTAAATGATTTTCATGCCATCTTTCATGTCGATCCAGATTAATTGTCCATGTAAAGCCCATTGATTGTTCAAACAGGGTCAGTAATGAATAAGGCTTTGTAATGAACACAATTGAATGAACTGAACATGGACAGAAACTTCTCAAGTTTGGACCGGTTATGAACTGAACAATTATCATATAACTTCTGATCCGAACCGAGCATGAACCGAAACCCGCTCATTAACAACCCTAGTTGCAGATATGAGGAGATGATAGGCCGCAAAACAGAGTTGCTTTTTCTATGAAAATACTGAATCTAATTCACAATTTAAAGAAGACCTTGGGGCAAGGCAGCCCTAGAAGTACAAGTGGGAAAAAAACGTATGGTGATCTCCATATATTAGACACTTCCAAACATGAAATTGCTTCAATTAGCGAGTCAATCGGTACAAATCACACAACGCCACTTAAAATCATGAGCACAGGGAGGAACAGTGAGAGAGAGGAGAGGAGTGGGGACTTTTGAAATGTCTAATTATTCGTCCTAACTTAGAGAGGTCAAAACCAACAACCTTTCTCTCAATCGTCGGCTATATCAATGAAGATCTGGGCTTCAATCTCGCCTCCATCTTTTCTCTTTTTCTCTCTCATTTCAATGACAGTTAGGGGAAAGTAATAACGCTACACCTTTTCTTTTTGGCTGAAAGCTATTCCACCTTTTCTCTCTCATTTCTTTTTGGATTGATAACTATTCAGAATAACGTTATTATTCTGAAAACAGCACTATTCTGAATGCATCCAAATGTATCCTTTAGGGAAAGCTTAGCTAGCATTAATATTCTCTGAAAAAGTGAGGTTATGGTGCTTTGTACATTATCTAGTGTGCTTTGATTTTCATTCGAGACTTCTTAACACAAATCCAATACCACAATACTAGAGTCTAGATATATATATATATATATATATAAAATACATTGTAAAGCACCATAGGCTGAACAATTATTATCATGCTTCAGACTAAAACAAAAAGGACAATTTTAGCACTTCAATGTTATTAGTAAATTACTTGATTTTGTGATTGCAGTTTTCCAACTATATATTAAGTATTATTTTGTACTTAGCTTCGGGATATTGTACTATATATTAAATAAGTTAATTATATATTATTTCTGTTTGATAATTGTGAAGTGCAAGTTAATTTACAGCACTACGATATCAGAACTTATAGTTTAGAAATAAAATGATATATATTTTCATTCTATTATTGATTAGAGTGATGTACTTTATATATAGTTTAGACTTGATAAAATAAAGAAGGCATAGATTGAAATAAAAATATTGAAATATATATCACTACTACAAAAAAATTATTTTTTCAATCGTCCATTTACCATCGGATGTGCTTCCTCATAGATGGCGCATGTCACGAGTGACAGTGTTGTAATTACCTTGAACTTTTTACCGTCTGTTCTGGATAACAAACCGATGGCATTGGTTGACCCCCTCATTTGCCATCAGTTAAGTTTCACGAACAGTTAGTACTAGGCGACTTTTGTACATAGGTTTGACTAAACGGACAACGGCACTAAGAAGATTACTTTACCATCTAGCTATTTCATGATTCGTTGGTTTTTAGGTTGATTAACATTGTCTGGTATCTTTATTGAACCGATGTTGTATTTTTCATTAGCAACTATGATAATTAAATAATTAAAATATTAGTCGTGCAGATAAATCAATTAAACTGATGGTGTACTAGTACTACTACAAAAAAATACATTTAATTATTATTATATATAGAGAGAGATAGGTTAATGTGCTTTCGGTAGCATATGGGCCGAAATACACACAGTCCAAACTTTAAATTTCAAAATCTAAACGGTCGATCCGAACATTTCATCTTTTTCTCCATATTAATATCTTCTTGGAGACCAAATTTTATATTTTTCTGAATTTTGTTACTATTTATTAAGTATTTTACAAAATTGTTAATCCAACGGTGGCTGCACAAAACAGTAAAACCGTTGGATTAGCGATTTTCAAAGTGGCTTAATAAATAGCAAAAAAATTCAGAAAAATGTAAAATTTGGTCTCATCCTTCCTCAAGCTTCTCATTTTCACTGTAGTCCATCTCATTATATATATACATATATATACATATACATATACATATATATACATATACATATACATATACATATACATATACTAGTAGTAGAACTAGGGTGTTCTTAAGCTCACCAAAATGTTTGGTGAACTTAACTTCAAAATTTATCAAATCAATTTCAAATGACGAATTTGAATAGTTAGAACCCGCCTACCTTATAAGTGATGTATCTACATATGAAAATTTAAAATATTTGAATTAATTTAGTATAAAGTCAATCAGTCAAAATTAGAAGGTTAATAAATTAATTTTAATATATTTATTTTTTGAACATTTTTTGACTGCTTGACTTTATATTAAATTAATTTGAATGCTTAAAATTTTCAAATGTAGATGCATCACTCGTAAGCACTAGTAAAAAAAAACTGAAATTAGAATCGGTTATTTACGCACATTAGGATCGGAATTTAACGGATCTTAATCCAAGCGATACTAATACTAAATTAATCTGGATCGGTTAAACAACCAATCCTAAAAGTTTGAATTAGGATCAGTGGAAAGCAAGGAGGGAGAATTCTCAATGTGTGTGGTGTAACATCTGATACGAGATTTATCAATTTTATAGTGGGCCGGCACTGCTGATGACACTTAGAGCTCCAACTCTACCTCCTCCTCCTCCTCCTCCTTCAGAAGGTATCAAAACAACTGAATTCTCTAAGCACTTGAAAAGTAATTAAAATGCACTTAATAGTTAATTATATTAGCTAGTCAACTTTTTCCGTGAAAAAAAGACAAAATTGCTTCTGTTCTGTTCTGTTCTGGTGCTTATGCTCAGAAAAGAAACAGGACAACTGCTGAGCACAGAGGGACCGATTGGAATTCAGTCAGCTACTATTTAAACATAAGAGTCCGTTTTTGAGGTTCGTGCAGAAAGATTAATTATAGATACGGTAGGGGAGGTGATGCGAATTCAGGCAGGTTACAACATAGAGGTACGATGATTTGATTTGATTTGATTAAGTTGCCGTCTAGCTATAGCTAGCACTAGCCATTTAGGATTTAGCCAACGCCCGTCTTTATTTGTGGAAGAAAAAGTTATGGCTGCTGAGTGCTGACTTGGAAGTTTGAACAGAATAGTCGCCTACTCAATGATCACCTGCTCTGCACATCGTTCGACTGTTCGACTGTTCAAGGAAGAAAACAAGTTAGATATATATTTGGTTGATGTGGCCATGTGGGTCGACACAGACATCTGTTCGTGACAATGAACGGGTCGGGTCATTCCAATGGACCACTTCCTTCACTATCTGTCTATTTCAAAGCAATACTAGACTCTTAGTAGTCTACAATGACAATGACAATGACAATGACGTACACTATACTATAGTCTATATATCAATCAATTAAATTCTTAACTGTGCAAAATCAAGACGTACGGATGAAATAATTAAATACTAAATTCTCCGAGTTGATTAGAAGCATATTACGATTTGTTATCGTGTTATGACTCTATATTTGAGTTTTCAAATTCTAACGGTCAATCCGAACAGTTTATCTTCTTCTCTATATTAATATTTGTTTGGAGACCAAATTTTACATATTTTTTAAAATTTTTTTACTATTGTTTTAGATTTATTGAAAATCACTGTTTTTGGATAGTCCAGAATTTTCAGATCAAGTGATTTTCTAAATATCTAAAAAACTAGTAAAAGGATTTCAAAAAAATGTAAAATTTGGTCTCCAAACACATATTAATATGGAGAACAAGATGAACAGTTCAGATCGACCGTTAGGATTTAAAAACTCGAATATAGAGCCGTAACACAGTAATAACCCGTCATATGCATAGTACCATAGACTCACTCGAGGAGTATTTAAGTATAAATGTCTAAAAGACCGAAACTCTACATTTCCAAATAATTAAAGCCAATAATATTAATCTGGCAAGCGAAATTAAAATAAAAGCAGAGTATCTAAAAAATTAGCTTGTAAAGGACTAGAGCTATGTGTAACAATTTTTGTTAAGGTAATACCATACTTATTGGCTTATTGGGTCCAACCAAAGCTAAGAGTGAAATTCACCAAAAAAAAATACTTGACAAAAATTAACAGGATCCAAAACCCAATATGATAATTATGTACGCTACCTTACGAACACCACGGCAGACGACTATGCTGCTTTCAATACATCAAAAAGGTTTGCAACAGGACAATTGAATCTCTCTCATCAGGCCTTTCCTGCTGAGACATATGGATTGGTACAGTGTACACCCGACATGTCTACTTCAGACTGTGCATCATGCTTGAATAATCTAATCGATGTGATACTGCAGCAGTTTAGTGGAAGGCAAGGAGCGAGAATTCTTGGTGTGAGGTGTAACATACGCTATGAAATTTACTCGTTTTACAGCGACGTATCGTTGTTGTCGCTTACGCCTCCCGTTGAGAATAATGCACCAGCTATGACACCTCCGCTCATCAATCCTCCTCCTCAACCTCAAGGTATGGAAATAAACAACTATATATATATATATATATATATATATTTTTTACGTATGCAAGTATTTGCAGTTAATTAGCCTTTGTTGATCTTGTTTTACATAATTAAGGAAGCCTAACTAACAAAAAAGATTTGGGTAATTTGTTAAATCACCTAATTTATTAATTAGTTAACTCCGACTTGATGATACAAGTTATTAATTTAATTTCGTGATTTCCGGATAGAAATAGGAATAGGAATAGGAATAGGAATAGGAATAGGAATAGATATAGATCGATTGGTCCAATTTAATTAATTTATTTAGTACGTAATGGTCAACTGCATTGACGGTGAAATTAATTAATTAATGTCAGTGTATGTAGAGTAGAACTCACCGCGATGAACACGGAGCCAACGCCGGCCACGCGTATACAAGTATTATAATTTAATTAATGGTCTAAGCTTATCGGAAAACAGTTAACAGTTGTATTCTCCTCAGGCCGAATAAGTAATTTAATAATTATGTGGACTTGTTTATTACAAAATGTCGGACGATGGGATTTTGGTTAAAGTCTTCTAGTTGTGGAGGGAATAATTAAGAATTGTTCTAATTGGACATTAAAGAGTGTTGAAATGTTTGTTTCTGTATCCGGCCCTTCATTAAGAGAACGGTCTGGTACTTGGTTCTATTCATTAGTCATTACTTACACCGCCGATATATATTGCACTCGAGTGAATTCATAATTATAAAATCGATCATAAATAATTATTAATTGTTAATTTGTTATATTATATAACGAACTAAAATAAATAAATAAATAAATAAATAAATAAATATATTATAGAGAGATCTGAATTAATAATTATAAAATCTAGTGTTCAGGGAAGAAAACAAGTTAGATATATATTTGGTTGATGTGGCCATGTGGGTCGACACAGACATCTGACATCTGTTCGTGCCATTGGCCTAGCCACCTCTAGATAATGAACGGGTCATTCCAATGGACCACTTGATTACTTCACCATCTGTCTATTTCAAATTCAAAGCAATTAATACTTGACTATTAGTAGTCTACAATGACAATGACGTACACTATATATCAATCAATTAAATTCTTAATTGTGGAAAATCAAGACGTACGGATGAAATAATTAAATACTAAATTCTGAGAGTTGACTGGAAGCCCAACTTTCAGGTAATTAAGGCCTAAGTGCAAACTAACAACAAATAATTAATAATCTGGGCTGGAATATACAAGATAGCTGCTCACACCAATCTATTATTTGTAATAACCATGGTTACTGGATATATATACTTAATATACCCCTCTGCCTGTGGGTGCATGTTATACTGATTACTAGAATTATATATTATTATCATCAGCTATATATATGAGCTAACTCACGAGTTTAGCTAGTTGGATGCCTGGATATATCTCACGCACATCTATGTTCATTTCATAATTCTAATACTTACATCCATTTTATATACTCAATTATATATTGTCGTCAAAAACAAAAATTGTTCAAATCAAATCAAAAGGTATTTTACTTTTCACGTCTTTGTAAGCTCTCAAGTGTTTTATGCAGGCAAAAAGAAAACTTCAACTGGTACAATTCTGGCAATCACTCTACCACTGGTCCTCGCTTTTGTTGTGATCGCTGCTCTCTGTGTCTGCCTTATAAAGACGAGAAAATCAGGACTTACAAAACCATTGCTGAGTAATAAGAAAATCACATTTTATTTCATACATTTAATTTGTAGCTAGTAATAAGTTCTGCTCATGCTGATTGATTTTGGTTTCAATGTACAGATGTGAGTAATCCCGAGGAGATCAAAAGTGTCAAGTCACTACTTCTCGATCTCTCTGTATTAAGAGCAGCGACAATTGATTTTGCAGAGGAAAACAAACTTGGTGAAGGTGGATTTGGAGCTGTATATAAGGTAGGATTATTCTCAAATTGACTTCATTACTAATTATCAACAATTTTATGGTATGTAATTACATTTTTATTCCTCTATTAGGGTTTACTGCCTGATGGCCAAGAAATAGCAGTAAAGAGGCTCTCTCAAAGTTCCGGCCAAGGAATTGGCGAATTGAAAAATGAGCTACTTTTGGTAGCAAAGCTTCAACACAAAAATCTTGTCAGACTTCTTGGTGTTTGTTTGGAGGGCCAAGAGAAATTGCTAGCTAGTTTATGAATATGTACCTAACAAGAGCCTTGGTCAAATCCTTTTTGGTAATACTTTTTTTCTCTTTCTATAAGAAAAACTTGTGTTTCAATTAAATTGTTGATTCCAAATAATCTGAAGTATTGTTTGGTGAATTTTCAGTTTTTGCTTAGGTTTGACCCAATTGCCCAAACCAATGAGTATGGTATTAGCCCTGACAAAAATAGTTAAACACAATCCTTAGTCTCATACCAATCAACTCTGTAGATACTATTTTTATTTATTTTTATTTTTTTTTGTTAATTTCGTTTCCCAAATTGTCATTATTGGCTTTAATTATTTTGAAACGCAGAGTTTTGGGCATATAGTCTATAAATTGTAGATAGCTATATATATGTATAGTAGTTGAAAATATTGGAAAAATTACATTGCTAGTCCTAAATAAGGTCCTGCTTTTGTAGATTCTGAGAAGCGGCACCTACTAGACTGGGGAAAAAGGTTCAAGATCGTTTGTGGAATTGCAAGAGGGTTGTTATATCTACATGAGGATTCTCAACTAAGAATTATTCACCGAGATCTAAAGGCAAGCAATATCTTGCTTGATGCAGAGATGAACCCAAAGATATCGGACTTTGGTCTGGCTAGACTCTTTGGAGGAGACCAAACTCAAGAGATCACAAATCGAGTTGTAGGAACATTGTAAGAACTCAATTATATTACAAGTACCGTATAGGTATATATTGCAGTAATATAATTGTTGAATTACCATAATAGAACTGACGTTGATATACATAATTTGTTATAGTGGATATATGGCCCCAGAGTATGCAATGCGGGGCCAATTCTCGATCAAGTCAGACGTTTTGAGTTATGGTGTTTTAGTTTTAGAGATTATAACTGGAAAGAAGAACAGTGGTACATTTGAGAATGACGAGACAGAAGATCTCTTGAGCTTTGTAAGTAGTACAACTGATCCTTTGTATCTATTATTCTATGATCAACGAAGGAATTGTATACTAACAAAACTGAAATTACCATAACATAGGTATGGCAGCACTGGACCAATGGTACCATTATAGTAGTAGCAGATCCATCTTTAGGTCAGCACTATCCGAGAAGTGAATTGTTGAGAGGCACACAGATTGCATTGTTGTGTGTGCAGGACAACCCGGCAAATAGACCATCTATGTCAACTGTGGCTGTGATGCTTAGTAGCGAAACAGTGTCTCTAGAGACTCCATCTAAGCCCGCATTTTGCATTGCAAAGAGCAGTATACGTGCTGGCCCCTTCTCAAGTGTGTTTAACAACAATGGAGGAAATAATGACAGGTCATCAGGCACGTCTATCCCGATGTCACAAAATGAGGTTTCAATCACTGATATTGAACCCAGGTAGATTATAAATTAAGGTTAGAAATGCTGTGGTTATTTTGAGGACAGTGAAAGTCAATAAGGTGTACTCGGTGAGCACCAGCGATTTAGTATATGTTAATTCTTAGTACTAAGCTTTGTAAAATTATAAGGTCGCTACCAGGGCACATTTTTCTTTTCTTTCACATTTTTTCTCTTGTGCAATTGTAAGAAGTCATTTGGAACTAAGTTAATATTTCGATCAAGTACTTGAATAAATTTGTTTCATAGAATTTAGTGACTTAATTAAAAGAGTTATACATATTCAATTTAAATTTTCCTCCAGTTGGTCCTTTTTTTTTGTCTTGATTACTCATATATTCTTCAGACAATTAAAAAAAAAAAACAATTTAGTACTTAAAAAACAATAGGGAAATAGTCAAAAACTAATATAATAGAAATCTGATTGCAAAACCTAGACCTCTACATCAGTTCTCTTCCCTCCGAGATGCATTACCTTTACTGCCACACATTCCACCACTACTTACAATATACACCAGAGTGCAGCTCATAGGGACTGAAGATGAACTTCTTTGGAGGTGGACTTCTCATGGATCCTACACTGCTGCCTCGGCCTATCAAGCCTTGATGGCTGGCAATAAGATAGGGTGGAGTTACACAAAGGTTTGGACGTGTAGAATCCCGCTAAAGGTGCAAATATTTGTTTACTTGGCATTGAAACAAAAAATTCCCATACATGATCAAATGGCTAAAAGGGGATTTCACTGTGAGCTGCCGTGTGTTCTCTGCACTACATCTGCTTGTGAAACTGCTAACCACTTACTTTTTTAGTGTGCTTATGCAAGGTCTGTTTGGAACCGACTGTCTAATCGCTTGGGGTATAGACTAATGGTGTTAGGAGATTCTATTGAGCAGAATTGTTCCAGGTCTAAGTGTTCAGCTATGGCAGCTGGAATTCAAAATTAAAGAGACTGGATTGTATAGTTTAGTATAACTATGTAGTTTGTGTGGAAGCAAAGGAATGAGGTCTTTAGAGATAAGATGTTGTCAAGAAATATTTTTAATATATAAAATAATACTATTTTGTTATTTTTTTGTTATGTAATTGTTTTTTATGTAAGAGACTATTTTTATTATACACGATTAGTTAATAGATATAAATGTGATAAGTTAATTCAACATGATTAGTTAATAAGCTTAAAAAACGAGTTATTATTGTTCTCTAGCAGGGTTAAGGGTCCTTGCGTTTAGTGTATTAATTATCGGGCCAGGCCGGATGGACTGGGCATACCCAGGCACGGGCACAGGCAAGGCTCGGGCACGGGTATCGCAGGTAGACAAGTATCACGGACCGGGCATCCTCAGGTTTTTTTTTCAAAAACCGTGCCCTGCCTGTCCTATATCCTTGCCCGTGATATCCGTATGGGGCAGGGCGGTCCGGGTAGGGGCTAGTCCATTCCGGGTTTTTTTTTTTTTTTTTTTTTCAAAACTTTTTTTTCTGTTTTTTTTTTTTCAGTGTCGTACGAATATTAATACGTGTTAATAATTCAACTTTTTAAATCTGAATAGACATAATAGTTCAATATCAAATAGTGTAAAGTCTGGTTTTCTTTTTTTCAAAATTGTTTTTTTTTTACGATGTCGTACGAATATTAATATGTGTTTATAATTCGACTTTTAAAATCTTAATAGACATAATAGTTCAATATTAAATAGTGTAAATATATATACATAAAATTATCAAGTCACATTTTTATAATTTCTAAATAAATAAAATTTGTAACTTATATATAAAAATTATTTGTGCGAAAATTTATATATTTATTGGGCTAAGTATAAATGTATTTATTTATTTCTTTACACGAGTCATTTTATTTTATTTTCAAATTCTCATTCTAATTATATAGTTTCATAATTTATTTATATCTCGAAATTTTTACTTTACATTTTAAATTGTTAATATATTTTCTAAACGTTCATTTTAAATTAATAATATATTTTGGAAACGTTCATTTATTTTCAATAGGTTAAATAAAATATAAATAAAAAATATCTTAAATCAATTACTTTAAAACAATAAAATATAAATAAAAAATTTCTTAAATCAATTACTTCAAAAATAATTATGAATTATTTTAAAGTAGATTAAAAATAAAAGTTATAAAATTTCAACTTAAGATAAATAAATTGATGGATTTTAGTGGTAAAATTATATTCAATAATAAAATTTTAACTTAAGATAAATATATCTGTATATGTTAGTTTTTTTTATTTATTTAGGATATATAATGATGTTTTCATCAGTTTACTTATTAGAATGTAGATAGAAATGCCTATAAATGTATTAATGACTATTATTCTTAGTGTATGTATGCTAATATATCTACTAGTTGATGTACTTACAATTAAGATGTATCCTAATTATCTTTAATAAAAAATAAAACAAAAAATTAGACTTGCAAGAAACAAAACGCATGTGTTAGTTTAAACCATCTATGACCAATATAATTGGCATATGTAACTAGGCAATTTGTCAATTTTCTCAAAAACATCATAACCATAGTTTAAGAAATAAGATTAATTAGGGTATATAGACTATCTAGTGCCATCAAAGACAGCATCTGATCCTTTCATTTTTTTTTAATTGGATTAATAATGCAAGTATCAAAATTTTACACCATAACCATAATATGAATTTACTTGTCTATAGGAGTATAAAATTGAGTGAAAATATTTTGTAATCGTTTGACAGTATTTTTTAGATATATATTACTAAAATTATCAAAAAATATGTTAAAATTTATTTCTGACAAAAATAATATCATGTTGATATATAGTCCATGGACTCCATATTAAATAATTCAATTTTGTCCCAAATATATAGTACTTGATCAATAATTCTAAAATGTACTCCATCCAAACTTGTTAAAAAGTAGTTGTGCATAAAGGTAAAGTTCTAAAACCTTAAATTATCTTTGAAATATACACTAAATTTCTAAAATGTACTCCATCCAATTTTTTTCTGATTTTTTTAACAATGTTGTATAAATATTATTACGTGTTTATAATTCGATTTTTAAAATCTGAATAGTTCAATATCAAATAGTGTATATATATACACATAAAATTATCAAGTCACATTTTTATAATTCCTACATAAATAAAATTTGTAACTTATATATAAAAATTATTCTTGCGAAAATGTGTATGTTTAATCCGCTAAGTACAAATGTATTTATTTATTTCTTTACATGAGTCATTTTATTTTATTTTCAAATTCTCCTTCTAATTATATAGTTTCATAATTTATTTATATCTTGAAATTTCTAGTTCACATTTTAAATTGATAATATATTTTCTAAACATTCATTTTATTTTTAATAGGTTAAATCAATTACTAATTATTTTAAAACAATGTTACTTAAATCAATTGCTTAAATCAATTACTTTAAATTGCATAAATTTAATTAATATATGTATAATATAATATATGTATATGTAATATATTTACATATAATTATATATAACTTAGGATTTTGTACAATATATTAAGTGTTTTAAAATATGATATACATATACATATACATATACACATACAATATATATAATGTAGGGGTTGGAGGGAAACTTTTTTGAATTTTGAAATTAAAATAAAAGAAAAGTACACGGGTATAAGGATACGGACACGGGCACGGGTACGGATATGGTTGGGTATTTGTCCAAAAACACCGGTCTGGCCCGTCCTTTGCCCGTACCCACCTACCCGCGTATCTGACCTATACCCGGGCTCGGGTATCGGGTACAGGCGGGCAGGGTAGGGTATACCCGACTGGGGCAAAATTAAACCACTACTTGCGTTTATGCAGGGTCGATGATGAATAAAATAAAGATGAAACTTTGATACTGTACTATGATACCTGTTAGTGTTCAGTATCTGATTTATTAAGTTGGGTGTGCTTCTGAGACCAAAAATGACATTTTGGATTTATTTCGGATAAAATTGCAATTTTACTTTCCTCTTTGTCAGACTCCTTATTAACAGTGTACGTCGTTTTTTCTATAATGAAAGAGATTTTTAGTCTATTTTTTAATATAAAAAAATGATAAGCTATTTGAATCTAATTTATTACTAGAGGTGTCAATTGTACCCTTAATCTGTTTACCAGAACCATATCGTATTCGATAAGACGGATATGAATAAGATTTATTTTTATAAACTTATTGGATACGAATAAAAAAAAATTTTAATTATCTAAACAGATAAGGACACAAAGAAAGTCTATTCCGTACCCGTTATCCAATCAGATAATTATAAAAAAAAAATATCTACCGTATTCGATAAAACAGGTATAAATAAGATTTATTTTTTGTAAATTTATCAGATACAAATAAGAATATGAATAAAGCACATTCCGTACCGTTATCCAATCGGGTAATTATAAAAAAATGTGTGTGTGTATATATGTATCATATATGTACATAGGAGTCCGGCTAGCGTCAAAATGTTTGGATTGAAGCATTTATCCAACTGAGATTAGAACCGTCAGATAAGCTTTTAAATTTACATTTGATCAGATCAGATCGCTGATGAAAAAAAAAATGGAACGGAAAATTTAAATAGCGCTTCTTCATAGCAATGTTTTAATTTGTCTAATTTACATTTCACATACAATAAATAGCAATGTTCCTTTTGATGCAGGTAACAAACTCTTCAGACGTTAGGAATGTGAGGCAATTAGGAAATGTGCGAAAGAAATAATTTGAGGGGTGATCTGCACAGATTACAAATTTGCCCATTGCGAGTGCCTTGGTCGTAGCAATGCATAGCACGTCGCTTACGTTTGGGTTTATAAACACCTCGTACCTGATAAAACAGAAGTGCAAATCTCAGAAATCAGAATTCCGCAAAATGAGTTATCAGTAACCCTATTGGCTATTCAAGTAGTATTAAGCAGTCGGTGGAAAGCACAAAGATCCGGATGTAGTTGGTATGAACCACTCCAACTTACCTGGTCAGTACCATAGACATTCAAGTTAAACCCTTCTATTCAAGCTAGTATTAAGTTTATTTTATCACCATTTAGATATAATTAATATTAAAGAGAGTTACCCCTAAAAGGATTATCAGATATTTGATACTTTGCCTAAGTCAGTCCTGGTTAAGCCTAATTAACTCTTTATTTTTCTATTACCCTCAGCTTTAGTTTCTCAAACAGCCTCGATACGGCTTACTTAGCGTGGACCCTTGATTTTGCAAATATGATAAAAAAAAAAAAAAAACACCAGCAAAAGCTAACCAAAATAAGGAAAGTCATATAGTTAAAACTGGTACAGCTGGAACAAGGCACTTATCTCAATAAAGCAAACAAAGTTGATACATGGTGTATATCTGTCTTGACAAGTCCTATGAGCATCTAGAAATAAAAGAAGATGTATACAATCTCCAAATCCCTCATACACAGCCCTACAATTTGCAAATTATAAATTTAAGAGCAGAATTTAAACTGAAGCAAGCAATTGTAACTTCAGGAATAAAATGACTTCCTGTAGAACCTAGCAGAATCACCAAAAAACCCCTTACACATGGAAAAATTAGCATACCCCATTGATCTCTAAAGGCATAAGAAAGATGGATATTTCATTTGGCACTCTCTACAGTACAAATAAAGCAAGGAAAGGCAAGGTACCCTTGCCAAATAGACAACCATCTTCTCGATCAGGTCTTGATGTTGCATCCCACAATATACGGTGATGTTGAATATTCAAACATTCCACTTATTCAGTTGTGATAAGCAAGCGATCGATGATGCTATTCAAATCACTATATATAACATTGATACCCTTGCCACATTGCTTCAAATTAGGATAATCTAGTATGAAATCCGAATAACAAATCCTTTTGAATAAATTCAAATTGATGTTTAGCCAACTGAGAATTTGGGACAGAGTGTACAGAAATTTTAGGTCATACGCTGGTACATTGGTATCCAACAATTAAACCTCAGTAATGCAAAAGCTCTACTAAACCCAATTGACTTCAATTAAATCTCTCAATTTCGAAATAATTTGTAACAGGAAATAAGAATTGTAAAATAATGAGAAGGAGGCGTGTGTGAATCCAATGCACTCATGGTCGAGGGATTCAATTAAAGTTATATCACCGTTCTTTATTGCTATAAATTTCACATCTGAACTTTTGATTAAACCCTCGTACTCTAAATCAACTAATTAATAAAACCCCCTAATCAAAATGAACTAATTGATTAAACCTAAATACCCTAAAAACAAAACCAAAATTATTAAAGGCAACTGAGAGAGTGACTATACCGGAGGATCTCGTGCGGCTGGGGAAGCTGAGTCGTTGGAGCTGACTGTGCGGAGGAGAAGAGACATAGAGAAGAGAGGCGCAGGGTCGGGGTGAAGGCTTTCTCGTCTCTGGGCGGAGGAGGCGAGAGAGAGAGAGAGAGACGTGAGGAAAAGAAAGAGGCGGGCGGAGACGGGAGAAAAGAAAAAGGAAATAACGGAGCATCGGAGCACCATTTTAATTTTCCGTTCCGTTTTTTTTTTTTTTCTTCCAATCAGCTATCGATCTGATCTGATTAATACAAATTTAAAAGCTTATCTGACAGTCCTGAACTTAGTTGGATAAATGCTTCTATCCAAACGTTTTAACGCTAACCGGACTCTATACATAGATTTGTGTGTACATATATGTACATAGATGTGTGTGTATATATGTATATGTATGTACGTATGTGTATGTATACAGAGAGAGGGGCTGCCATGCTCTCTAAATTAAAGTTAGTGTTTTAATTTGTGCTCATATTTTTAATTTTAAAGTTTAAATAATCAATTTGAATTTTTCAACATGTTTTTTATATTGAAATATGGTAGTAAATCAAATTTTATATTTTTTTTTATAATTTTTTAAAATTAGTGTTTTTCTGAATTTTTTTTTTATTACTTTTATTTAATGAAAAACACTAATTTTATTGATGGTTTGGTAATTGTTGTGCATTTAATTTAAATTGAATTAAAGAATTAGAAATAATTAAATAATATAAAAGGGCAGTGCTGGAGATAATGGAGTTATGGACTGATTTTTCAGCGAGTGAAGAGCAGACTTCCATTGGCCATTGGCCATTACCATTAGTCAATGCTTTGTCTTCGTATTTGCCAGGCCAAACCAAACCAAACTCCATAAATTAAAGGCCCTCCTTCCCTCCTTCCTTCCTTCCTTCTCACCCCAAAATCCACAAAATTAAAAATCTCAATTATATTCCCACCATGAAATTACCTCATCTTATCCTTCCACTCTTCTTCTTCTTCTTCTTCCTTCTCTTTGCATCTCCCGCAGCTGAGGCTGCCGATGTTTTGTATCAATACTGCGGTACAACCGGCAATTACACGAGCAACAGCACATACGAATCAAATCTCCAAACCCTCTTGACTGACCTGACGAAAAGTTCCACCAATTCTACCACAAATTTTGGTTTTGCCAAGACCTCCGTCGGCAGTACTCCGAACCTGGTTTATGGGTTAGTCCTCTGTCGTGGTGATGACAACTCCTCGGTTTGCTCCTCTTGCCTCAATCAAGCCACTCAGGATATCCAAAATCTCTGCCCCTATAACAAAGAGGCAACTATTTATTACGATTACTGCCTCCTACGGTATTCAAACCAAAACTTCCTTTCATCAACTGACAATTCCAATCAGATCATTATGTACAATACCCAAAACGTGAGCGTCTCCTTTACCCTCTTTGATAATCGCGTTAATTATCTCATGAACTCCACAGCCAACTATGCGGCATTCAATAATTCAAAGAAGTTTGGGACGTCACAGATGAATTCCACTGATTCTGTTCCACTGATAATGGGACTAGTTCAGTGTACACCGGACATGTCAGGCACAGACTGCAACTCCTGCTTGCAAAGTCAGATCGATCTGATGCCCAAATATTTCAGTGGAAAGCAAGGAGGAAGAATTCTCGGTGTGAGGTGTAACATTCGGTACGAGCTTTATTCATTCTATAGTGGGGCAGCGCTGCTAACAGTTACAGCTCCAGCAGCTTCGGCTCCGGCTCCGGCTCCAAGTCTACCACCTCGAGTAACAAACCCTCCTTCGGAAGGTATCAAAATAACTTCTCTAAGTACTTGTGATTCTTTGATCTTAATTTGCTCTTTTAGTTGGTTGAAAAGGAAAATTCATTGAATAGTTAATTATATCAATATATGACCCGTAACCGTTAGAAAGAAACGAATTAATAGTGTGAATGGGATCCTAATTTCTAAGTACACGTACGTATTGCCGTATACGGTATATTATTATTAGCCCGTCAACTTTTTTCCGTGGAAAATTAATTTTCCCCCAAAAGAAAATTCAGAGGCAGAGGTAGAATGGTAGATAGATGATTGATTCCAAACCATTTTGGTCCTCTAACATTAATTGCACGTACACTTGCCATCTAACACAGGCAACGACTGTCTTTATTCTTTATTGCTGGAAGCTAGAAAACGTTATGACTGATGACGTGGCAGTTTGAATAGTCGACGTCACTTGCTCATTCAATTCGTTAGTCAACAGCGTCGTTTAGTATGTTTGCTGACTGAACCTCTGTTCTTCTTCTTCTTCTTCTTCTTCTTCCTGATAAGTTTGGTGTAAATCATAAATCATTGTTTCGTATATAACAAACTTAAATATATAATTATAGAGAATTAATAAAATCGATTGTTGTTTGTTATCAATATACAGATAGGGACATGATCCCTATTTTTTATCAAAAAAGAAAAATGGATTGTTAGTAGTCAACAATGGCCCAATCAATCAATCAATCAATCAATCAATTACCTAATTGTGGAAGATGAAGGCGCGTGAAACAAATTAAGACACTATTCAGGGAGTTGACTGGAAGTGGAAGCCCGACTTTCAGGTAAGGCCCAAGTTCAAAGTCCCGGTCTTAATTGCCCATCTAGAATTTTGAACCAGTCACGAATTTAGCTAGGCCTAGCTGGATCGGTCGCACCCACAAATTTTCTACAACCAAATAAAAATAAAATTATACAAATGTGCTGCACCTGCCGTCAACACATACGAATGACTTGTTAAATATTTTAAAATACATATGGTTGTTAAACGATTTTGGAAATTATGATAGAAAAAATAAAGAAAGTTGGATGCAATGTGGTATACCGTAGTCAATAGGGACAGATGTCTCTCTCATAAAGGAAACTGCCAAAAGGTTGGTGCCCTCAAACGCCTGAATGCCCATCTATCTAGCTTTGAATCGTTGCATCAGTGGGCTGTGGAATGGCCTGGCATGGGCTGCAGTATTTTAATTTATAGCTTTCAATGTGCTTAATTTCTACCAAATTACCATTTCTTGCATAATACTATTTAAAATCATTGTTTAAACCTACCTTGTTCAAAATTCAAATTGGCACGTTGGATAGCATGCATGTCATATCAGGATATATAGTGTGAGTTGATTGACTGTATTTTATGCCCGTCTTGAATGAATAATATTACTTGTTTAAGATAGTTCTCAAGTACATATTCATTTCGTAATTGCAATACAACCATTTCTTATCTATTACATTATTGTTGTAAAAAATTATTCAAATCAAAAGGTGTTTTACTTTACATGTGTTTGTAAGCTCTCAAGTGTTTTATGCAGGCAAGAAGAAAACTTCAACTGCTACAATTCTAGCAATTACCATACCACTGGTCCTTGTTTTTGTTGTAATCGCTGCTCTTTGTGTCTGCTTCTTAAAGAGGAGAAAATCAGGGCTGACAAAACCATTGCTGAGTAAGAAAGATCATTTTATTTGATCGACTTTGCACTCAAGTAAGCTTGTCACATGCTGATTAGTTTTGGTGTCAATGTACAGATGTGAGTAATCCCGAGGAGATCAAAAGTGTCGAGTCACTACTTCTCGATCTCTCTGTAATAAGAGTAGCGACAATTGATTTTACAGAGGAAAACAAACTTGGTGAAGGTGGATTTGGAGTTGTATATAAGGTAGGAATATACTCAAATTGACTTCATTACTAATTATCAAGACATTTATGGTATGTAATTACATTTTTATCCTTCTATTAGGGTGTATTGCCTGATGGGCGAGAAATAGCAGTAAAGAGGCTCTCTCAAAGTTCCGGCCAGGGAATAGGCGAATTGAAAAATGAGCTACTTTTGGTAGCAAAGCTTCAACACAAAAATCTTGTTAGACTTCTAGGTGTTTGCTTGGAGGACCAAGAGAAGTTGCTCGTTTATGAATATGTACCTAACAAAAGCCTTGACCAAATCCTTTTTGGTAATGTTTTCTTTCACTATATATTAATTTTGTTGATTCCCAATTCTAGAGTTAATTATCCCAAGTATTGTTCGGTGAATTTCAGTTTTGCATAGGTTTGACCATAACAAATGAGTAATGTATTAGTCCAGACAAAAATAGTTAAACATAGCCTTAGTCCCTTACCAACCAATTGTGTAGATACTATGATTTTATGGTGATTTGGCTTCCCAGATGGACATGCAGAGTTTTCAGCATATATACTTGATACCTTATAAATTGTAGATAACCATGTATAGTAGTTCAAATATTGGGAAAAACACATTTCTAGTCCTAAATAAAATCCTCATTATCTGCTTCTGTAGATACTGAGAAACGGCACCTACTAGACTGGGGAATAAGGTACAAGATCATTTCTGGAATTACAAGAGGGCTGTTATATCTACATGAAGATTCTCAGCTTAGAATTATTCACCGAGATCTGAAGGCAAGCAATATCTTGCTCGATGCAGACATGAATCCAAAGATATCGGATTTTGGCCTGGCTAGACTCTTTGGAGGAGACCAAACTCAAGAGATCACAAGTCGAGTTGTAGGAACATTGTAAGTATATGTCACTCAATTATATTACAAGTACTGAATGTACATGTATATATTGCAGTAATTGTTAAGTTTTACCAAATACTTCATTATGATCCCCAGAATTACCATAATATATAAACTGACATTGATAGACATACTTTCTTGTAGTGGATATATGGCTCCGGAGTATGCAATGCGGGGCCACTTCTCGGTCAAATCAGATGTTTTCAGTTATGGTGTTTTAGTTTTAGAGATTATAACTGGAAAGAAGAACAGTGCTACCTTTGAGAATGATCAGACCGAAGATCTCTTGAGCTTTGTAAGTAGCAACACTGATCCTCTATATTTATTATTTTTATAATAAGCAAAGGAATTGTATACTAACAAAGCTGAAATTACCATAACATAGGTATGGCAACATTGGACCAATGGTACCATTACAGAAGTAGCAGATCCATCTTTAGATCAGCACTATCCAAGGAGTGAATTGTTGAGATGCACACAAATTGCGCTGTTGTGTGTCCAGGACAACCCAACAGACAGACCTACTATGTCAACTGTGGCCGTGATGCTTAGTAGTGAAACAGTGTCTCTTGAGACTCCATCTAGGCCCGCATTTTGCATTACAAAGACCAGCATACGTGCTGGCTCATTCTCAAGTGGATTTATTAACATTGGAGGCAACACTGACAGGTCATCAACCAAGTCAGTCCCGATGTCACCAAATGAGGTTACAATTACTGATATTGAACCCCGGTAAATTGGAAATTAAGGTTAGAAATGGTCTGGTGGATTTGAGGACAGTAAAAGTCAACAAGGTCTTATTAATTAGTAGAAGAGAGAGTATATTATAATTCTTACCATTAAGGTTTTGTAAAATAAGGACGGTCTAGAGCACATTTTCTTTTTCCTAAATAGGTTTTTCTCTTAAGCAATTGTAAGAAGTTATCAGGAACTGAGCCACTACTTCGATATAAAGTACTTGAATAAATTTTGGTCCTGTTCAATTTAAATTTACAAAAGTTATACATGTTCAATTTAAATTTTGGTCCTGCCGTCCCTGTTTTGCCCTGAAAAGCACAATACATGAGAGATGCTGGAAGTATATCCAAATAGTGGTCCTTTCCATGGTCCTGAAACACCTTATTCTGGCTTTAGTCTCTTGTTCACAGTGATCCGACTTTTGGTAGCACTCAGTTAACTCGGAGCAGATCTCATATTCTTCAGAAAATTCAGAAAAATAAAATCAACTCAGTACTTAAAACAATATAGTGAAACAGTCGAAGAGATATATGGAAATAAGACCATACATTTATGCATCTTTCACTCTAAACATTCAAGAAACAGTATTGAAGAAAGAGGCAATTTCATTCTATTCAATTGTGTTTACATTTACAGAGAGCTGTGTCTTATATAGAGAGTAGTAACACGCCTACTGTTTTTTTGAAAGTCAGCAAAGCTGACAATTCGATTGATAAAAAGTTATTTACAAATAAAACGCCTACTGTCAAACCATCTTCATTTGCTCAAGTGCATGAACTTTCCAATTTTCAATGTAGCGAGTCAAAGATATTGCGTTATTGAAATGATTTGAAACTTGTAATTTAACTTGCCAGCAATAATTCTTAGCAGCACCATACTTTTTATGATTACTTACAATACAAAATGAAATTCCGGAACTTGAATTTATTCTCAGAGTGAAGCTCAGTCAAGGGTCAGAAACCATCAGGTCCACAAAATTAAACGTGCCGGGTCAAGTGTTGGATGGTATATATAACCGTCTTGGGAACCTCTTGCCTCATTTATTTTTACTTGTACATGTTAGCAATGCTTTCTCATTTTTCTTTCGTAACAAAAAAAAAAAGCCTACTTATTGCCGTACGTATTTGACCTTTGCAAATAAACTTCTTGGAAACTGAGTCATGCATAAGTATTTTACTTTTTGAAATTATCCAATACCTCTTGATGTGTTGGACAATTGTTTGATATGAGGCGTATAAACGAACCACAAGTCATTTCTTGAAAACAAATCGGTTAATATATATGCAACACAAGTATTGCTGCCCAAGTCTGTAGGGGAAGCCAAACATGTTTCACTTCATTGAAAATTGAACTAAAAAAAAAAAAAAAAAAATTGAATTATCTTGGGTCCATCTCAGTAATTGTCACATTATTTATAGATAGTTCCTTGCATCTCGTGTTATTTCGTTTATGGGACTGTTCCCTTAGTGCATCAGCACTGGTGTTTGTTGGTGCTCCCCCATTGGGAATGGTAGTAGTACTGCCTTCAATGAAAAATGCTGGATTTGAAGGTCTTGGTAAATC
Organism: Carex pumila; assembly: GCA_033356055.1. Classification (NCBI taxonomy): domain Eukaryota; kingdom Viridiplantae; phylum Streptophyta; class Magnoliopsida; order Poales; family Cyperaceae; genus Carex; species Carex pumila. The sequence goes on along the minus strand of JARJHM010001026.1, from coordinate 13,891 downwards.
CATCGAGTAACTGCTCATCATAAGTAAAACAGAAGCCACGTCTGGCCTTTTCGAAGGATCGGTTTGGACACACAGCAATGCAATATGCATACATCTCAAAACTTCATTAATTGGGTATGTGTCTCCTAGCCTTCGATCAATTACACGGACTGCTCTCCCATTGCTCCATTTCTTCCATACCTGTTGCTCAAAATTTAGAATGAAATTACAATCACATAGAATAATATGTACGGGTTACTAGATTACTAATCAAATTTGAATATACTTCTTACAAAGCTAATCAGATTTGGGGCACTTCCAGATCCATGAAAATCGGTTACACTTCGGCCAGTCAATATTTCAAGTACAATTATTCCATAGCTGAAGATATCTGATTTTGCTGAAACAGATCCACTCATAAGACATTCTGGTGCAATGTATCCACTACATCACAAATTAATGAATACAATATATTAGTTAAGACTTCTGCTATGATGCAAGTAACAGTTACACACAAAAGGAACCAATGAACTATTGATTTTATAGAAGGAATTGTTGTGCTACTTACGTTGTCCCAACTATTCGGCTAGAAGTTGTGCGTGATTTATCCAGGAGAAATAATTTGGCAAGACCAAAATCTGAAATTTTGGGTAGCATGTTTTCATCTAGCAAAATATTACTTGTTTTAAGATCACGGTGGATAATCTTTATTCGAGATTCTTCATGGAGGTAAAGCAATCCTCTAGCAATTCCTTCAATAATCTGGTATCTCTTCCGCCAATCTAACTGTTCACTTTTCTGTGGATCTATTAATTTCATAGGAAAATAAATCTCAGCTCAGGTGAAAGGGCAGATCTTTAATTTTGTATATTCATTAACTGTTCACTTTTCTGCGGGACGGGACGGGACGGGACAGGACAGGACATCAAATTAATTAAGAACTTAGCTAAGAAAATATATGTTAATTTATGACAAGAAAAATAAAAATAAAATAATTAGCATGCATACCAGATAAAAACTTGTCGAGACTATTATTTGGAAGTAACTCATAAACCAACATCTTCTCATTCTCTTCTAGGCAAAAGCCCAACAGCTTCACTAGATTTTTGTGCCCAAGCTTTGCAAGTATACTCACTTCATTCTTTAGCTCAGAAATTCCTTGTCCGGAACCAATGGAGAGTCGTTTTACAGCTATCACTTCTCCATTTGGAAGAATTCCCTAGCATATATAAGAACAATTAATATTTAATTCCTGTAAATTTCCTACAGAGAATAGCAAGTTTAGTATACAAATTATATTCATGTCCCTAAATGAAAATTAGCTTACCTTGTAAACTGACCCAAATCCACCTTCTCCAATCTTATTTGACTGGGTGAAATCACTGGTTGCTACTTTGAGGGCTTGTATTTTAAATAAGAAGGATCTAGAATTCCCATCCTCTTCCACCATGCCAAGGAAAAAGTTATGATGTTAAACTATTATAACAAAAATGATAAATTCGAAAACATTATATATATATATATATATAAATGCTCAAGCAACAAATTAAACCTGCATTTTCTGGTGTAATTCCGGCCCTAAAAACACAAAATAAGTAAACTGCAAGGATCATAAGCACACCACAGAATGACGGCACAAGAACCAGAGCAAGCAACTTCTTTCTATCTTTATTTCCTGCAAATTTGATAACATATATATATATATATAGGTACATGATGAAACCTCCAATTAATGTTGTAATTACAATTTACAAACCTATCAATTATGTGTAATTTGAGCATGCAATCTCACCCTTATTTGATTTTGATGATGTGGCATTTTTGTCAGCAGGAAGAGGACTGAACTGATGAGGAGGTGGGGCCGCAATGAAACTGCTGTCAAAGAATAAGTAGATCTCCATTTGGAAGAAACATTGATAAGCATACACGCGGCCGCCCTGCTTCCCCGCAAAGTTGGATTTGTAGTATTGGATATAGTTTTGCAGGCAAGTGTAGCATTCATCTGCTGACATGTCGCGCATACACTGCACCAATCCATACAAGGTAATGTTGTTTGTATAATTAATTGCCTCCCCAACCGAAAACATTCGGCTGGAATTCGCTGCCTTGGCTGTTATGCTTCCCATCAAATTGTCATACACATCTTCAAATGTCTGCACATCTGACACGGTGTTTACATTGTAAAAGACCACTATTGTTTCATCAGAGTTGGAGTTGGTGGAGTTGGTGTCTGAGTAGCCTAAGATACAGTCATCATAATAAATAAGAGCCCTTTTGCGGGGTGCACAGTCAGTTAATATTTCTTCAGATGCATTTGTGAAGCATGAAAGACAATAATCGGCCGACTTGTCACCCCGGCATAGCACCCGTCCAAAGACTTGGTCAGGGGCCTGGCCTTTGGTTGCAAGAGAGAAGCCGGTGGTAGAACCGGCTTGCGGGAGAGTTGAAAGGAGTTGGTTGAGGTTGGATTGGTATGTGCTGTTGGTTGTGAAGTTTGAGTCGGAAGCTGGACAAAAGGTGCTGACAGTGGCCGGAGCAGAGACACGGAATATGACATGAAGGGAGAAGAGGAAGAGGAATATATATAGTTGGATTGGCGGAGCAACTATCATTGTACGTAGCATACGTACTAGCATAGCAGCATGCATGTGTTTTTAGTTCTGAAGGAACATATATAATAAATTAATTAATTAATGGACAATAATGGACAATAATGGACAATAATGGACCTGGAGGAGTTGCAGACGCAGTCTAGCTATAGCTAGCTCGGAGCCTCGGACGGTTCAATAATGGACCTGGAGGAGTTGCAGACGCAGTCTAGCTATAGCTAGCTCGGAGCCTCGGACGGTTCAATAATGGACCTGGAGGAGTTGCAGACGCAGTCTAGCTATAGCTAGCTCGGAGCCTCGGACGGTTCAATAATGGACCTGGAGGAGTTGCAGACGCAGTCTAGCTATAGCTAGCTCGGAGCCTCGGACGGTTCAATAATGGACCTGGAGGAGTTGCAGACGCAGTCTAGCTATAGCTAGCTCGGAGCCTCGGACGGTTCAATAATGGACCTGGAGGAGTTGCAGACGCAGTCTAGCTATAGCTAGCTCGGAGCCTCGGACGGTTCAATAATGGACCTGGAGGAGTTGCAGACGCAGTCTAGCTATAGCTAGCTCGGAGCCTCGGACGGTTCAATAATGGACCTGGAGGAGTTGCAGACGCAGTCTAGCTATAGCTAGCTCGGAGCCTCGGACGGTTCGTCGAATCTGACCTAGCTAGGCTAGCTAGCTTTAATGACTTTTCTGGAGCTCTCACATTCCAAACGCGTTTAAAATTAAAATTAATGTTTGGTCTTCCGTTAATAATAATTGGTGAATAATATTTTTATTATTCAAAGATAATGTAAAAGTTAATTGTGCATTACAATTTAATAATAAACAAGAATCAATTTTTTACTTACTGCTCTTTGTGTAAGAGATTATTGTTCCAAAATCCGGATAGATTTTTTTATAATATTTCCTAAAAAAAATAGCCAGTTTACCTATTTCAGTTAATACTAGCTAGGTAAACTATTTACCCATCTACCGTATTATTATTTTAAAATAAAGAATAATATAGGTACGTTATAAATTTAAAATTAGTTTTAATAAAAACAAAACAATTAATTGAGTATATATATGTGAGTTTTGCAATTTAAAATGATAAATAATGTTATACATTTTAGAGAGAAAAATATGTAAATTAAAAAAATAAAATAAGAATATACGTTAAATTCCTTCCATAAACTTGTTCCTATTTGGTTGTGAACTAAATAATGAAATAAGAGCTTCAGACCTTAGTTATTCCACTTTTATTTTTATTTTTAAAGAAACTTGTAACTTTATAATAATAGAATCAACAAATAAATTCAAAAAAACATAACTTCATAAATTAACAAAATATGCAACGTTAAAAATAATTAAATAAAATATTTTAAGAAAATGTACTACAATAATAAATTTTTTGTTCAACAATTCTACATTTTTTTTTTGTCTAAATCGAAGAATTAATTTGTATAAAACTTTTTTTCTTGTATAATTATTTTCAATCAAAATGAAAAAAAAAATACAAAAAATAATTTTACTATTAATATTACAAATTTTGTAAGACAAAATAATATTGCGCACAAATTAATTAAGTCCTTGTCAGTTTCAAACCCGATTACCACTTATACTTCTTATATATTTACCCTTTTGATGCTTAATTGTACCTAGCGGGAAATGTATTAATTGTATCATTGCCAAATGACTCCCATACTAATATATTATGGGTTTTGAAAATGACAGGGACAAATTTGTAATGGTTTAAAAAAAATAAGGGGCTTAATATTTGCAATTCTATTATGAAAACAAATTAAGTCATGCCTTAATAATTAAGTCATCAAGTTCCTACCAAACAAAGAATAAGCATCTTTATTAATTCATGATATGATTAGCTAGCAATTTCAAACAACTTCAAAAAATAAAGACAAATTAATTTCATAACTTCTACATCCATGCAATTGATTAGCAATTAATTAGCAATTGCTTTTAATTAATTTCACTGCAATAAATTTGATTAGCTTAATTTGAAAGGTGAAAGCGGAGATAAAATCTTTCATTAATTAGTGAAACCTTTAAAATTTTACAATTACACTGTATACATAAAAATAAAATTGAAAATGTTAACAAAAATTTTGAAAATACCAACTATAAATTTGAAAAGATATGAATAATTAATTTAAGAAAATACCAACTATAATTAATTTTGAAAATTTTTGAAAATACCAACTATAAATTTGAGAGAAAGCGATGCTGCATTAATCAAATATGAATAATTAATTTATATCAACTAACTTAAGCCCAACTAATTAACTTTAATTAGTCTCTTACCAAATTAACCCCACCCGATGAAGTTAAGAATCGGGATACGACTTATTGTAGAATATTTTGTGTCCGTCTTACCATCAAAACAATTAATATATCCAACTCGGGATACGATCGAAAACAATTGTATTGAAAAGAATTGAATTTTGGTATTATATATATATTAGTACGTACACAAGTTCAACTTTATATTATATATATACTCTAACCGACCGTCATTGTAGAGAGGAACATATATAAAAGAACTTATTTTTTATCTTATATATGTACGTTCTGCATGTATATATTAAAAAAAATGTTTGTACTCACATATGTAAATTCACAAGATTTCATATTTAGTATAAATAATATTATTCATCGCTTTCTCTCTGAAAATTTCATTAGGAAGTTCAAGTCAAATATTGAGTTCAATAAATAAAAACACAATTTTCGTAACTTTATTCGGTATAATTATTTTTATAACCAAGTATACATATTTCTTAAAAAATATTAACACAGTTTAGGTGCAACCAAGGAATACTTGTAAGAAAGTACTGCAGCTATTGTTAGATTTATTGCCGACCTCGTTGGATTTAATATCAACATTGAACATATATGTAATCTAATTATGGATTGTTTACTGTCATATATGATTGTCAATTAAAGTAATCAAATAAGGTAATAGACAATTAATATATTCATTAGGATGTGGTCCATAAATGTGTAGAACAATTTAGGTAAATATCAAATCATTGATGGACTGATTCTGAAATTTACAATTAAGGAAACCGATTCTCCAGCTACTGTACGGATTTTGATGCATTTGCACGCTTTTTGATGCACACTATTTTTAAGTTGGCATGTGGCCAGAAAATCGGTTTAGGGTTAGGGTTTGGCAATATATTGACTCTACATCTCTATATATAAGGATTGGTCCCTACGGCACAAGGTAACCAAGAAAAGCACAGAAACTGAATATATGTTTTTCTCTTAAGAAAAATATAGTTCTGTGTGTCTTCTCTTCTTCTTTCACCATCAAAGAATAGAGAAGAGAAATCCATTAGGAAATATGGAGAGGATTTCTCAAGGACCACACCTTGTTGTCTTGGAAGACTAATTCCTTGACCCGACAACAAAAGGCGAGAAAGACTTCTTACCATTTAAAACTTGTTTCGCGCTCACGGAGATGGCTTGCTCTGCTATGGCTTTGGTTATTTCATGACAAACGACATTAAATCAGGTATTATGTTTCGCACTTATGATTTATGTTTTGGGTTTCTTTGGCATAGCATGGTCCTTAGGTTAAGGTGGGGAACTGTTTCTCTTTCCCCGAAGTGTAAGTGTTTGACCCCTAGATGAGATATAATTGTTTGATCTCTAGACAAGGCGTAATTGTTTGACCTTTATGATTCCCCAACAGCTATTACTTCTTAAAAGAGAAATTATTCGAACTTATTTTATAGTGTGAGTTATCATGCGTCTATGCATAACACGGATTGATCTGTACTACGGATCTATATTTTTGTTTTCATAAATACAAATAGTCAATCCGAATCATTTTATATATTTTCTATATAAAAATATACTTGCAGACTCAATTTTACATTCTTTTTTTGGAACTTTTCATTATTTTTCTCAAGGTTCTAAATAGCGTTTATCGCGTCATAGCGGGAAGCCGAAAAAAAAAGCTATAGCGAATAGCGTCGCTATAGCGAAAGCTATGCCACATAGCGTTTTTTTATTTTTATAAAAATTATATCATATATTTGTACTAAATATCAACATTAATTATCTAAGTCTCATAGAATAATAAATAACATCAAATTGATTAAAAAATTATAGTATTCATATTGAACCAATACAAAGTCCAAATTGCGACTCAAAATATCCATAGTATTACTAATATCATAAACTATCGATCTTTTTCTATTCAAAATATATTCAGCATCATGACATAATCTATCTTTTTTCTATTTAAATTTCAAAATAACCTAGACATCATGGCATAATTAATTATCTTAATCTATTCAAAATATTCAAACTACCATATAGTAAGTATCATTTTGTTACTTCAAGAAATATTTTAATATATTTAATTTGAGCATTTATTTAAAGCCCATATAAATTAAAAAAAGAAAAAAAAAAACAGCTCATGTTGCATAGCGCGCTGTAGCTTCCTTATTTGATCTCATTTAATAATTAATAATTTTTTTATCAAAATAATAATTAATAATTTAATATAAAGCTTAGTACGCCAATTATAAAAAAAATTACGGTTAAAATCCAATCTGAGCCTTTATTTAAAGCCCATATAAATTGAAAAGAAAAAAAAAAACAGCATGTTGCATAGCGGGCGCTATTTGCGCTACACGCTATGCGCTATAGCGGACCGCTATTACCGCTATAGCGTCTGTAGCTCAAATAGCGTGTTTTAATTGTATAGCTTAGCGTTTAGGGTCCAAAAACGCTATAGCGCGCTATTTAGAACACTGATTTTTCTAAATAGGTAGAATTTTATACTTTTGAATGATGTAGAATATTTAAATCAAGTGATTTTCTACTAATTTAAAAAAGAACAACAAGAAAATATAAAAAAATGTAAATTTTGATCTACAAGTACATTTTCATATGGAGATCATGTTGAATGGTTCAGATTAATTGTTCTTCGTGCATGACATAATAACTCGCTTCCTTGATTTTTTTTCTGAACCTAAAGGTATATATGCATATTTTTTCCAAAGGTATGCATATCCCATCTTACTCTAAAAATATGAAATTAAAATTGTAATTGTGCTCTTTTATCATTTTAAAAATGCAAGAGTTCCCCAAAAGTTACAATGGAACAAACATCGAATACATGCGATCATTGTGGGGTAAATTTTTCTTGAAAGAATTATTAGTGGAGAAAAGTAAATTAATTTACGATTCGTTATTTTGTATTATTTGGTGAACTTTGAACATGTTTAATTTTAATTGTGATTTTGAACAGTTTTCAAATTTAAACATGCTTAACTTAGATGTATAATTTAGGATGTGTTATTTGACCGATACTAATGTCTGGTTCTCCACTAGTGTAAACAAGTAGCTGCATGTTTCGACTTGATGAAGAGGAATCCATGGAACGGCGAATTAATTATTAATTAAATGCTAGCTTAATTTTGTCGACATGAGATTAGTTTATCTTTAGACACAGCTGGTACAATTATTACCTTGTTTGAATGAGGCAGGTGTGAAAGTCCACCATGACCATTGACCATTGACCATTGACCATTGACCATTGACAATTGACCAAGACTACTTCCACCTACGTACGTGTTTAACACTTCACTTTCCTGTGTTTTCCTTTTCTTTCTTTTCTTTCTTTTCTTTCTTTTTTTGAGAAAACAACAAGGATTCTAGTCCAAGTCCTGTTGGTTTTAATAAACAAAAATATATATGTGTATAATAGACTAGACAAAAATGTAAGTTCGTTGATGTTGAAATAGAAAAAAAGCTAGAGTTAATTAATTATTTTCCTTCATATCCATCTTACCATTACGAAAAATTAGGGTATATGATACTTTTCATACCTGCCAGTAAAATCTAATTCTATCTTATTTTAATAAACTATATATTGTTGGGAAATTTAGGTGTATATAATTTTACTTTATGAATTCTAGAATAGGAAGAATTAAGCTATCTCCATTTAATATTTGATCAGCTGAAATAATATGAGTTTGTGTATTGAATTTTTTAAAATGTATCAAATAACGATTCAGAATTCTTTTTTATTTTTTTCAAAATAATGAATCAATGTTTTTTCTTCTTCTTCTTTTGTTTTAGGCAATAAATAAAAATGGGAACGATATTTCATTACACGTGAATATGTGATTAAGCTCAAAGCGGCCCAATTTTGTCCAACAATGTGTTGGAATGAAAGAGGAGTAATTTAGTGGGCTATTGGGCTTCTAACAAAGCTATTTTTTGTGTCTGCTCTGCTAGTTGCATAGCCTAATCACCTCAAACTCTGAAAGGTACCAGTGAATTACAGAGGATTTTACAGCAGAAATATCTGAATGTGCTAATCAAATTGCTCTATGAGCAGTGTATAACACATTTATAATTGCTGCCATATATTGAGTGAGAATAAATCGTTCAAAAATTATATATATTTTCTTGCTATGTTTTAACTTTAAGTTTGAATAATTCCCTTTCCTTTTTGGCGAATAAAAGGAAAATCACTTTTGCTTCAGCTACCAGGAACTCAACCTCTTTACATGAGTCCTGAAGAATTCCGTGGACCAATAAATAAATAAATTAAACATTCTTCTAAAAAAAAAGCACAAATTAAGTTAACATTTTACATCTTGCAATTAGCTCTACAAGTGGCGATCATAGGCATAAGGCATTGGTAATTAATACTATTCTAATAATCAAAGAACTGGTACAGCTCATATCTAACCTGACAACTCCCTCCTAGTATTCTTTCCCCTGTTTTCCCACCACCGGATGTCGAAATCTGACTAATTGCCGATTTCAAGCAAGTCTTGCAATCCCCGCCTGACAAATCTTTTGTGCACTGAACCAATCCATACAATCTTCCAACTCTTTCAATTTTTATTTGTCCAGTGGCGAACAGCAGCGGCGAGATATAAGCTTTACTCATCAGCTTGTTCATCAGCTCCATCATCACTTTACTGTCAAACTCGTCGGGGTTGGTCACATTATGAGTTTCCCGCAAAAGCACGGTGTGATTGTGATCAACTTCGCCAAAGAACTCCTTGTCGGAGTATCGCAACATGCAATTGTCAAGCCAAATTACGGCATCTTTCTTACGCTGGCAGACAGTTTGGACATGAAAGATTGCTTTGTTAAGGCATCTGAAGCACCATTTACTCCCGATGTCACCTCGGCACATCGCAAGCCCGTGTACTCTACCATGATCAGAGTCAGAGCCCACTGAAGCTATTTCAAAGCCAATTTTTGGGGCTTTGACTGCGAGAAGAAACATCAATTGTATCAGATTGTCATCAAATCGGTCACCAAAATTGAATTTTTCGACAGTATCACATTTGGCGGTGAGGGGCTTGGAGGTGGCACTGTGGAGAAGAGGGAAGAATAGGAGAATAGAGAGTAATATGGACAGCATTTTTTTCTTTTTCTTTTTTTTCTTTTTTTCTTTTTTCTCTATTGTTGGAAATAAAGATTGAGATTATGTAGTGATTATATATAGTGTGAAGATGAAGAATGTGGACAAGAGGGGATAATTGATTTGAGAGTAATTACTAATTAGACGGCCTTTCGGACGGTGGGAGGGAGAAGATTTTGACTTTTTTTTGTTTTTTGTTTTCCTTTTCTTTTTTCTTTTATGAAGGTTGAGACTGGCCAGTGATTACATAGTGTAAAGAACCATTCAGTCCACCCCCCCCCCCCCCCCCTGCTGCAATGGTGTTATTGTATGCGTCTGCAATTCCCTCTGCTATTACTAATTATTTCGAAAATGCAGTACAAAATTGACTTTCTTAGTTTTAGTTTTTCTTTTCCTCAAACATAATACATGAAATAAAATTAATAAATTTAAGTCTACTTGTCAATATTTTTTTTTTAAAGAAAACAACCTTGATTGTAGAAAAAATTCTTGCATGAAAAAAAAATTGTCTCTATTTTTCTTTCATTTCAAGAATGACAATAACTTGAAGTTAAAACTTAAATGTCAAAATACAACTGTTAGATATTATCTATATCATTTTCTCTATGCACACGTAAAAGGTCATGACATTTTAATTTTATTTTGATTAGTATCAAGAGTTTGCTAAAATACACTGATGTGGATAAATTTTGGATGCTAATTTTTCAACTTATTGGTTCATATAAAATCAAAATAGAAAAATAATAATATTTTAGCATGCAGAGAAAATAATATTAATTCTACATAATGATTTTATTTTTAGACATAAATTTTAGAACTTTTTTTAAATTAAAAGATTAAAAAAATAAAGACTATGATAGAATTTTTTTTTTTTTTAAAAAAAAAAGGCATTTGAACTCCTCATATATAATTTAGTTTTATTTGACATTTAGCGTTTTGTTTTGTATATCCTTTTTGATGTCTTCCATTGCTCCTGTCAGCATTAGTGAATTGCATATGGGTTAATAACAGATGTTATAGCATTGAACATGTCCGATGTTAGATATAATGCTTTTTTGAGGAAGATTTGAAGAGGTCTTATCTATCTAATACACAGGACAGGACAGGCTGGAGCTGGAGCTGGAGCAGTGGAGCTGTGGAGCGACTAATCTCTAACTCCTCCATATTTTAATAAACTAAATATAATTATTTATGTTGAGCAATCAATCAATGGGTCAGAAGGTTCTTACTCACGATATATAATATAACACGTTGCATTTCATTGTTCACCTGACCCTGTTGGTGTTGGAGCCTTCCACTTTCCTTCCATTCGTTTCAAAGTTGTTTCATATATTATTAATTTTTAACTTTACCTCTTGTTACTGTTAAAGGATAATGTACTATTTGTGATTTATAAATTTATTTTCTTTCCGCATGGAATTTATTTATTGGGCGAGAACCAGACGCTTTTTCTTGTACACTTTGTTTCCCAGATAGAAAATTAGAACAATAATATACTTTATATATATATATATATAACAACATGCTAGCGTGCTATGCATAGCATAGAACTCCTCTATGCAACGGCTTGGATTTTGAAAACTCAAAATCCCATCCGTTGCATGGGGAGATTCTATGCTATGCATAGCACGCTAGCATGTTCCTATATATATATATATATATATATATATATAGAGGAGGGATCGGATTACACCACTATTTTGGTGACATGGTGTGACAATGTCCATTTTTGAAATTTCAAAATCCGAATAGTCAATCCAAACAGTTCAATATGATGAATATATTAAGAGTAACTTGGAAATCAAATTTTATATTTTTCTGAATTTTTTTACTATTTATTAAGTATTTAACAAAATCGCTATATTCAGACCGTTGAATTTTTGAACCCCTCTAAATAAACCAAAAAAAAAATTCAGAAAAATGTAAAATTTGATCTGTAAGCACATTTTAACATATCCATCAAGTTGAACAGTTTGGATCGACTGTTTGGACTTTGAAAATAGACGGTGTCATTCCATGTCACCAAAAAATAGTGTCATTTGATCCCTCCTCATATATATATATAGAGAGAGAGAGAGAGAGAGAGAGAGAGGCTATGATGCATTACAATACATAGGCATCATTGTGCATTGAACCATAAATCACCGATTCAAAATTAAAATGACCGATCCAAACCGTTCATCTTGTTGTCCATATTAATATGTGCTTGGAGACCAAATTTTATGTTTTTTGGAATTTTTTTACTCATGATTATGCAGACATTCTCAAGAGAAAAAGAAAAAGAAAAATCCGAATCCAACATTCACAAGACATGATATATATGTGATTATTGCAGTTAAGAGGGTTTTATCTGCAAATATAAACAATATAGTAACTAAAATCGTTTTTGGTACTGTATAGTGTATATCGGCTATAGCGGATATGAAACAGTTTTACGCTTCAATACAAAATCTATGCCACAGCCACAAAAGATCCAAGAAATTGGTTCTAACTCCCATATATATTTCATCATAATTGTTCCATTTGCGTTAAATTAAATTTGGTTCTAACTCCAACTGCTTAATTAATATCTATATCTATAAAGTTTAAAGTTATCTGTGTAAATTCAATACACAATACAGATTCACCATCAGATCAGCTCACGCCTCACAATATAGAGCCTAAACGAATTAAAATTAACAACTCATCTTACTTTCTTGATCGGAGTAAATTTTTGAGTAACATTTCTAACAAAATCGGAGAGCGACTTGATTGATTTAGTGAGAGGAGAATTAGCAGCCATGAGATTATACAAAACAGTCTCAACCTCCACAATAGATGGCCTCTTTGTAAACCTCGTTACCACCTTCATCTCCCCTCTATCCCTATCCCCTTCTTGCACCATTACCAACCAAGGTTCACCCCCAGCTTTACCATCTCTCACGCACCTCATAACTGCACCTCTTCTACTACTCAAAATCCCTTGTACCTCTAACCCAGTAAAAGAATACACTACATGAAAAGACTCCACAAAACTCACTACTCGTCTATTTAAATCCTTTTCATCTTCAAATGCCCATCTCGGGTTGAACAGGATGATGGGTTTCGGGTTTAATTCTTCAGCTACTGTGCTAATTTCCTCCAATTGGGATTCTTCTGGTGCCAAAACCACAGCCAAATCAGAAGATTCCAGCAAATCAGGAGTGATTGAACCCAATTTCGAGTTTATTATGGCATTAGGAGATTCACCGAAAGAAGTCTGGTTAGCTAGTTCCTCCAATGTAGGAGAAGGCCATACCAATAACATTCTAGGTTTTGAATCTTTCCTGTTGATGTTGATGTTCAAGTCTGCGAATACCTCAAAAGCAAGCTGGACTACTGAATTTGGGGAATCGTCAATCACCGGTATCTCGACTCGGTACCGTGGTTGCTTCTGCTTTTTAATTTTTTTAGTGGAGAAAGGAAATGTGGTCTTGAGAGATTTTTGCAAGGTGGCCGCAAGGCATGTTTTGGCTTGGGATATGGCTTCTTCTCTTGAGGAAGGCGGTGAGAGGAGAGACACAAAATCAGAATCAGAATCAGGTTTGGAAGAATAGCTGCTACCTTTGCTTGATTTAACAAATTTAGGAGGGTTTACCACATCCTCTACTGCGCGGTACCTTGGAGGCCGCGTGCCTGACTTGAGGATTTGTAAGCGGCTCTTTGATGGCGGTAAAGCGCGAATCTCAAGGGAATTAAGGCCGTTTGTTCCGTGCTGCAACTTGAGGAGCGCTGCAGAGGATCTTAATCCGAGGACGGATGTGAGTTTAGGGATTGGAAGTGGACCAAGTGGTGGTGGTTTTGAGGAATGGGGCAGGAAGAGATGGAACGCCATGCTTTGCTATCTGTCACACTGTCACACACACTCGCGTTTCGTTTTGTGGTGGTGGAGTTG
>JARJHM010001025.1:0-86449 GCA_033356055.1 Carex pumila | reverse complement strand
ACCAGTTCGGAGGAGCCCTAAATGAAGATCCCCATGCTCATTTGGCGGTTTTTGAAGAATATTGTGGCACCTTCGCGCGAGAAGGAGATGATCTAGACAACCTTAAACTCAAATGCTTCCACTTGTTCCTTCGAGACAACGCGCGAACATGGCTAAGGACCGTCAACCGGGACCACATCGAAACATGGGATGACATGGAGAAGTTATTCCTAGGAAAATACTTTCCTCCATCCAAAACCCAACATTTTCGGACGAAGATCACGACATTCAAGCAAGCCGAGGGGGAATCTCTAACCGAGGCATGGGATCGATGGGCGGAGCTCCAACGCTTATGCCCTAACCATGGCCTTGACATGTAGTTGCTCTTTCAATTTTTTTATGGAGGTTGCACAATAGCTACTAAAACTCATTTAAATTCAGCTGCAGGGGGAAACATGTCACGAATGGACCCGGCACAAGCCATGGCAATGATTGAGGATATGGCAATCAACCAACGGGAGTGGACAGCCGAGCGAAGGGGGCGAGCCCAAACCACACCGGATCTCATGAAAGTCGATGAGGTTACTGCCTTGCGAGCACAAATGGAGGCCTTACAACACCAGATAGCACAAATGCATAACGTCAAATTCGTGACGAAGAAAGCTCCATACGCGCAAAAGCGTATGCACAAAGTTTCAGTACAATAAGATGTACCTTTTTTTTTTTTTTGAATTAAACAAGTTTATGCATTGACCTAAACCCCTAGAGAGAGATCTACTCCCTCATGGAGAGATCCATTACAAAAGTTGGCAAAGTAAGAAGAAATGAAATAAAGAAATGATTACACTCTTTATTTGATCAAAGTCCTCAATCTTGCTGACTTCTTGCTCAGGAAACCCTTCTTCTCCTTGCTTGAAAGCTTTCCTTACTTCAGAATTTATCGCTATGTATTGTGTGTGTGTAGAGAGAAATGAAAAGAATGAGGGATGGAAAGAGAGATGAGATGAGAGATGAGTGTGGATGATGATCTTTGCGAAGAGATGATATAAGATGAGATGAGATCCCCTCTTTCATAGCCAAGGATCATGTCCAATTAAGAGCCTAGGAAGTGGAGTTAGTGGGTGTTATATTTGGATTATTTTTCAGGATTGTCTTGTCCACATGTGGCTGTCAAAACGCGTCCATGATGCACCAAAAATAGAAAAACTGTCAAAAACGTGCAATTTTGGCTTTCTGCGGGTCCAGTGCGGGTTCTCCGGGCCGCACTGCTGGTGGGCTGATCCGCACTGAGAAAAATTTTAGCTTTTAGTTTCTCATGTTGTAGATCTTCTCGCTAGCTTTCCAAAAAGTGGTCATAAGCCTTAATCGGAGTTACGAGTCAAAAGTTATGGCCGTTTTAAGTTCAGACTCTATTTTTGGCTGAATGCTACAATGCGTCCGCACTGCAATCCGCATTGCTACAGTACCATCCGCACTGGGATCCGCACTGCAGATGCATCAAGATCCGCACTAGGCTCGGACTTTTCCTGTGCGACCAAAGTGCAGCTGCATCGAGATCTGTGCATCCGCACGAATTTTGATGTATAGCTTATTATACCTTTTTAAAATTGGTGCGCGTCCAGAAATCCACAGTGCGGGTGGAACTGCGTCTGCACTAGGCTCGGAAAAAATTCTTGCACAGCGCTTGGATGTTGGAAATGTGACTACACTGATCTGTAGTGCATGTGGTTAATCGGCACTGAGAGGTATTTTCATCATTTTTCATCATTTCCTGCAATAAAAAGCCAAATAACCGTAGTAACTTGATTTCAGGTGTATTTTAATCACTTTATATTACAAATACAAGATATTTGCGGTTGTTTTATGATAAAATCTAAATCAAATGTGTATATAATTTATGTCTATCAATCAATGCAAGTTAGATCAATAAAAATCTTGAAGCAAACAAACATGAAAATCAAGCATTGAAAACCAATTTTAACAATATGTTATTAGATTGTTAGACTTGAACATATAAGAGTTGAGAGACAAATTTTGACAAATGACTGTGTGAGGATATTTTAAGGCAGAAACAAAGATATCATTGAAAGAGTTTGAAACACTTGATTCATGTATGTATTTCACGAATAATACATGAATATCATGTGTGAATTTGAAATATTTGTGTTTAACAATACATTGTATCGCTAGCAACTTCATTTTTTTATTAAAAAATAATTATTTCTTTAAAGCAAATACCTTATCCATGTACAGATTTAGCAATTGTGAACTTAATTGTGAAAAAATTTAGTAAATTAAAAGTTGGATGATAAGATTTTTACAAGAAAGAGATTCAGACCTAGTCGTCTCTTTCCTCTACTTTTACCTTTTCATCTTTCTCATTTTCTTATAGATTTCAATTCGACACACTGGTATACTCCTCTCTCCCGTCTCTATCTCCTTAAGTGGGGGAGAGAATAAGAGAGGGGAGGGAGCCGACCGAAGCTGAGAACATAGTATCGTCGGAGCTTGGAGTGTGTAGTCTCTACCTATTACAATTGGAGTGTGACGGTGAGTTGATCCAACCGTCGCGAGTGCGGCGGTGAGTAGATTCGGCCGTGGAGTGCAACGGTTAGTAGATCCAGACGTCAGAGTGCGACGGTGAGTAGATCGAACA
The DNA here is from genome assembly GCA_033356055.1 of Carex pumila. NCBI lineage: Eukaryota > Viridiplantae > Streptophyta > Magnoliopsida > Poales > Cyperaceae > Carex > Carex pumila. Next base: position 83,814 of record JARJHM010001025.1, on the reverse strand, counting down.
GTCAAAGTGCGACAGTGCGTGTCAAAGTGCGATGGTGAGTAGTTTGGACCGTCGAAGTGTGATAGCTATCGGATGAAAACAAATGAAATTGTGGAGAGAGTTAAAAAATGATGTCTTCGCTTGTTTAAGAGTTTAAATAAGTAGGATTAGATGGTGAAAGTAGTTTAGATGAATTATTGAGAATAACAAAGTTTAGATTTAAAAATTAAACTCATTTGACTCTTGTAATTACATTTTTTATCAATGAAATTGTTAGCTGACTTCTAAAGCCACTTTTGATAAGATTTTTACAATATTACTGTACACGAATATTCTACGAATAATAATGCAATATGGCATCTAAAGAACAAATTTGGGAATAAAATATCACTCGGTGCACAGACATGCACATCAAATGTGCGCAATTAACTGTAATTTCTTGGGCATAAGAGGTAATATTTTATAAGTTAAGAAAAATGAAAACAAATTTTCCCTAAATGAATAAATTCAACATTAAATTGTTTTGTTTATTTTCATGCAACTTCCTAAATACCTGAAGCAATTCGATTCATTCATACCTGTCTTGATTCTGCAAGTTGGTTCCAGTCTGAAACTAACAACGAATTGGCTCTCAAGTCAGAACTACCGTTAATATATTAACGTTGCCAAACCAAATTTTTTAGCAAATGAGAATCTAGATAGTTTGTCGTAGACTCGTAGTGTTGCGCAAATGAACCGTTAATCGACCCGTTATACTAAAAGGTGATTATGATTCAACATTTGAGACTTGAACCGTAAAAAAATCTCTCCTCTATATTATGCACCTTAAATTACTTTGAATGACAGAAAGTCGTGCGGCTAGGATTTATTCAACAGAATTCGGATTTGAATCTGAGCCATCTAAACAAATGATATGCCTTCCTTTGATTAAATACATTCTTTATATGTGTAGAAGTCTAAATTTAGTTTAAATTGGACTCGCTACATATATAGCTACACATCTTGTCACAACTATCTTTGTTCTGCACCGTTGGATCTGAATCAAAAATCGTGCAGATTGAGCAAATTTTTTCGCTGTGACGCTTGTGGCCCGTCCCCCTTCCCCTCTCTCTCACCGATCCCTTCTTTCCAAAGAAAAAGAAAAAAAATATAACCTAATCGCCTCAGCCATCTCTCTCTCGCTCTCTCGCCTCAGACCCGCGCCGACCCATCTCCCCCTTTCGCTCAGACCGATGGCCTCCCCCTCTCTTTCTCTTACCCGAGGACCGAGCACAACCCCCCTACCCCCCCGCAATGCTTAAGCTGGCGTTGTTCGGCGCCGCCCGTCGTCTACGCCGCCTTGAACAGCCTCTACAACGTCGATGGTGGTCATCGCGCCATTGTCTTCAATCGAATCGACGGTATTAAAGGCAAGGTCTCCAATCTCTTCTCTTCCTTCAAATTTTGTGTGTTCTTTTATTTTGTTTATAAATATGCAAGAAATGGGTAGATGAAGATCATATCAAACACCTTTTACTACGTGCAATATAATTTAGCATTATTTACCGTACCAGATGGAAACAATCATAAAACTGATGCCATGATGGTGAAATGGGGACTGGTACGCATAGGAACCGGTACTGGTATGCATAGGAACCGGTACTGGTACAATTCAGACCTGGTACAATACCAAGAAGACATAACATGGTGAACTGGTACGGCAATACCCAATACTGGTACGGTATCCCTGATCTGACGATGGAGCTCACTGTTTTTAGTAAAGTTCCTTAAAATGTAATAAAAATAAGTTCAAGGACTTTTTTTGTAAATGACTATGATCAATGCCTCTGACAAGTTTGATTTCATAATTATTGAGTAAATTAATCTTTGATTTTGATTCTTACTTGATTCTTTGCCTTGAGTTGTCAAGTGACGTGCATGAGTAACTTGCATTAGCACTTGAGAAGTTGCAAATTCTATGTAAATTACTCATGCAGGTCACTTGACGACTCAAGGATTAGCCTCTAATTGTGATGAAATCAAATATTTATGGTTCATTTTTCATTGTGCAGGTTATGTGGAGATTAGTCCTGAGTTGGTGTAATTCTAAAAGAGAACAAGAAGCTGCTAAAATTTCTTCATTTTTTGACTTAATTTTATCTCGAGAACTCTGTAGTCCTTTCTTTCTCAAGGTTTCGCAACAAGTTATACCTCAGTTACTATAATTTGTAATTAAGCACCACTGAATCCAAGAAGAAAGCAAGAAAATAAACAACATTACTTGAAACAGTCTCAGACTTTATGTTTTCCAGGCTTGTTACCTTTAATTGGTTAATACTACTGTAGTTTAAATCTTTGACATTGAAACATGCTTGTCCAACAATTCTCATGCATGCTTTTTATTTTTATTTTTTCTTCATTCTTTTATTTAGTTGAAAAACTTCCTTCTTTTTTCTTTTGTTCTCCAGATCAATACTTTGATGGCGAATGGAGATTTATCTGCTCTTAGAAAAGTTGTAACAGAGAAAATGTTTCTGTAAGCTCTCTTGATAACCTTGCTACAGTTTCTAATATTTTTCATTTTTCAACTTCATAAGAGTATGATTTGGTCAATGTGTGGAAGTTTCGATAAACTAACCAAGTTATATTTTGTTGTTACTATCTTTTCCTTGGCTATTGAGATTATATACTTGCAAGTTTAAAATCTTTTATGTACGATATTAGGAGACCCTTTTTTAACTAATTAATGGTCTGATTTTGGAGTGTACAGTTGAAGAGATTTGACAAGCAAGCAACTTCTTTGTCCTTCTGTTTATCTGATATATTTTTTGTTTTAAATTTTTAATATATTATTTGGCAATGAATCTGGACACAAGAATAATCACCAGTAAGGATTAATATACAATACATTTCTTGCTTTATGTATTATTTGCAATATAATTAATCATTTTTGGCATTATATAACATTTATTCTTAATATGTTCTTTGGAATATAATTAATCATTATTGGCATTATATAACATTTATTCTTAATATGATGATGCCTTAGAATTTCCTGGAGAGCCATGCTAAGAAGGCCATTCAGAAAACATTATCCAATGAAGTAAAAGCTTCGTCAGAGAAGGAGAAGGAGATCGTAGTTGACAGGGAACTGTTACTGGTAACTTCATTATCAATTATACAATTTTGGATAGAAGAATAGATTGTTTGTTCTTAATCTATTGTTAATTGTTGGATTGGACTTTGTACATATTTGAGTCCAAGACATATTACTATTAAAGATGACAACAATCTGTCATGACCCATGCCTCATGAACAGACCTGATATAAGGCAATTTTCTTTTTCAACTCAACAATCTGAAACCCAATCAAGTTGCAACACAGGTGATCTGAAACCAAGTTGAGACAATCCTAAGTCCACCTACCAATGTGGCAACATTCATCAAACATGCTACTTTCCTTTCTATATTATTGTTTTGAAAAAGAAACATTAGTTGTAGGAACAAGGGGTATTTTGGGAACAAACAATTTTACTTTGCCTTTTGCAGTATGATGAGACTGAGAAAAGGAGAGAGATGGCAAATAACTCCCTTCAAAGATACATGCATTATTAGGAGTGTTGGGCCTCAAATCAGTTGTATGTTTCTTAATTAAGGATTTAGTCATAAAATGTATTTCTGGTACAAATGTACTTGTGTGTGTATCCTTCAGTCAAAATTAATCATTTAAAAAATTTCGGGTGTTTATAGAATAGATTATTAAAACAGCCCCATTGACTTCTTTTTTTCTTCTTTTACACAGTCGAGGTAGAAGGCTATTGCTGATCTCCACTCTATGGAAACAAAAAGGGTAGATATATGTTTTATCTTCTAATATAATTTCAATTGACTAATTTAATAAACTTGCTACCTGCTTATAGATTTACTGATTTTATTGTGTTTCAGGTATTTTTTCTGTATATGAATTGCGTGATTTGTTTCGTGATGTTTACTATGTATATTCTTTCAATGTGGTTGCTTTTTATAGATTGCGAAGTTGAGTGAGATAATTAGAGAGCCAGAGACTCAACTCAGATCCATATATAGTTGATGCTTGGCAACAAGATTTTTAATTCACTCTCAATAGGTTTTATCATAATTAGAGGACGTTGACAGCTCCAGCTGTCAGACCTCCACTTCTAAGAGCGGAGCCACCAAAGGCAACAACAAGAACCATACCACTCTAGCTGGTATAAGGGTTGACTTGTCAGGTGGGGCTGTAATTTATGATTGTGGTTGGATACAACAATGTACATAAAAATTGTAAATAGCTGTTGGTTACGAGACGTGGGATGGAGAAACTTGAAATTGTATTGTTCCTTTCACTTTGGCTGGTACAGTACTTTGATTTGGTGTTATTGTCCGAGTCCTTGTATAGGTATGCACTTGAGTTTGATTTGATACTGTTGATACAATAATTATCAATTACGAAAAATAAACAAGAGAACGGGATTGAGAGAGAAAGGTGCTTCTCTGATCTATTTTTCAAAGTAATATGTTATTTATGAAAATAATTATCCTCTAATAATTTTTTTTTCATTGTTCTTTTACAATATATCCCCGTCGCAACGCACGGGTTCGATACTAGTATCTTACTATCTTTGCTAAAATCGTATACCACATCTGATTTTTTTCTTCACCATTGCAAAATATCAAAAAAAATCTTCGTCAAATTCTGATAAGAATTGTTGTAAATAATTATCCAACTCGAATATCATTACCCGCAAATGTCTGTTTTGAGACCATTCGAGCCGGGGAGGCGAGAGAGATGGAATGAGATGGTGAGATTAATCAGATCGATTTGTTCGAGCATGAAGGCAAGAGAGAGGGAGTGAGATGGATCGGATCAATCTAGACTCAATTCAAGCTGCTTAATGGGCCTTTCTAAACTCAATCAAAATCAACCCGTTCGTACAAATGCAATTCAAATAACGGGCCTTTAGGAACCTACTTGTATATAATATTCGTCAAATATCTGTCCAGTTGCCGGCCTGTTTGTCCATGGAAACTTGTCCAATTAGCATCCGACAATCTCCTAAAGTAATCCAATTTTTTTGTTTTGATCCAGACCGTCCGATTCAAATCCGGTCCGAGATGGAGCGGACGGTGTCCTTTAATCTGTCGGTCCGATTCGAATCTGACTGTCCAAATCTAAAAACAAATTGAGTTACTTTACAAGATCTAAACATCAAAAAGTAACACGGTATACATTTAGATAGGAGCGTTTTGAGAGATTCGTGACAGATTAGAATGGACGACTCAGATCTCATTTGTACTCGGTCACTGGATCTAAGATTCTATCGCTCCCGAGAAAGGCGGAAAGACAGAGTTGGCTCTGAAACTCACAGCAACGAAGAGGAGGGAAAGCAAAGCAAAAACGAAAGCATCTCTGAAACTCACAGGGACTCGGCGACTCGGCCCATTTCGGGTATCCCTCCGCCTCTTCCTCCTCTTCAGCCGCCACTTTTCCATCAGCGATAAGGGTAACCACGTAATTTTAGATTGGCGAAATCATCCGATCAGTACTTGATTTTTCGACCTCTGGAGAGAAATGAAGAGGGTAACGACGGCGGTGGCGGTGAGCCTATGGGCCATCCCCGTTTCTATGCTCCTCAATTGCACCGTTCCCCAACCCTACATGGTTTGTTTGTTCTCTCTCTGCGATTACTTTTCCTCTTTTCTTAATTTTTTTTATGATGATTGTGTACCTAAGGATGCAGTTTATTTAACAGGATGAGATATTTCACATCCCTCAGGCCCAGCAGTACTGCCAAGGCAATTTCCGATCTTGGGATCCTATGATCACTACGCCTCCTGGCTTGTCAGTATCTGTTATACTGTTTATAATTCTCATGTTTGCTAGGCATTTGTTATAGTCCCTTCTATTTGCATCAGTTTTTTAACGAGTTGGGCAATTGTGAGTTTCAAAGTAAGGGCTTTACTTCACGCTATTTTCTACATTTGAAAGTCAAACGGTCAATTAGGACCGCTTAACATGATCTCCATATGAAAATGTCCTCGGGTACCAAATTTTACATCTTTCTGGAACTTGTTAATTATTCTTTTTAGATAGGTAGAAAATTGCTTTTTTGGATGGTCTAAAATCCATCCAAAAACAATGATTTTCTACCTATCTAAAAAAGAGTAAAAGAAAATTATAAAAAAAAATGTAAATTTGGCCCCTTGGCACATTTTAATATGGAGATCATGTTGATCGGTTTAGATCGACTGTTTGGACTTTGAAAATGAAGTATGGATGTGAAGTAAAACAAGTTCCAAACTTTGCAACTCACCGTTGACTCACTCTCTTTTTACTGTTATTGTGTCTACCAAAAGTTCAGGGTTTTATTAGGACTTCACCCAATTACACCCATTTAAAATTAATCTGAGTTGTAATCAAGAGCATTTTGATGTTAAAAAAAGTTTTTTTTTTAGCTTATAGTCAATGGCAATTTGACATAAGATTATTTTATTTGCCACTACTCTGATTGGTCGAATCCCTGGCCAATTGCATCCTCTACTTGATTTTTATTCGTCTTGAAAACTGTGCAGGTATGGTCTTTCACTTGCATACATTGCTTCTTTGTTTCCAGGCAAATGGATCTTGAACCTGTCTCAATCTGATCTATGTACCACCCCAATCCTACGGTCCACAAATGTTGTTTTGGCAATTATATGTAGTATCTTAGTTCAAGGTATCGTTATGCATCTGAAACCCGGTACGACAGAAAGGAAGGCGACCCTTTATGCAATTTGTGTTGGTCTATTACCGGTGCACTGGTTCTTCACTTTTCTTTATTATACTGACGTGGCTTCTCTTGCTGCTGTTCTTGCAATGTACTTAACTTGCTTGAAGAAGAATTTCTGGTTTAGTGCTATGGTAAGTGCTGTTGGGATAAATCGGTATAAGACACATGGACTGGTACCAATTGTGACTGGTTCTGTAGAGAGCTTGTTCAACAATCCTCTTACTTACTATTCATGGTATATAACGTACCACAACTTGGTTCATCTTGGTACTGTTGAAGAGGGTAAGTGATAACCTTTTTTAATCTTAGTGGAAAAAAATATGGTTCTTTGCAAAGTTCAATGTTTTATCTTACGTTTGTAAATACGCACAACTGTTAGGTTAATCTTATAGAAGTAGTGATATTTCCTTTCAGTATTTTATCGTATGTTTGTAAAATGTTGTCTTGTTTCATGTATTAATCGGAAGTCATCTTAAACCTTATCATTTTTCTTTTTTATATAGTTTGGAGCTGTGGCTGTGCTATGCCGGCAGACAAATGTAATTTGGGTCATTTTTATCGCTGCAAATGGTGCAATTAGTTATGTTGAGGATCTCTCTGCTAAAGAGCGTCCTTTAAGGGAGAATTATGACATGCAAATAGGGAAACATGAGCGGGTCCCGACTGAGAAGGAAACAAAGGCCTTTTCTTCAAACTTGAGAAAACGACAAAAATATGGCACAACTACGAGTGAAGTTCTGTGCTCTGACTCGAGTGAAAAGCCGCTTGATCATGCCCCCGGTTTGTAAACTTGAATTATATTGTCTGTTCTTAAATATTTCAATGTGTACTTGTTTCGAAATATCAGAGTAGAAAGGGAAGAGGAAACATGATTATTTCTACTAGATCGATATATAATTTCAATGTGTATTTCAAATGTTATGTGCTCAGGCAATTTCTTTATTTTGTATGCAAATTATTTGTTAGGTCTAATTGGTGATACCATTGCCATCTGTAAAACATTTTGGTATGTAAAGTGGCGAGTGCTGGTTGCATTCACTCCCTTCGCATTTGTTCTTGCCGCTTTTGGGGCCTTTGTCTTCTTGAATGGTGGCGTTGTTCTTGGTAACTTTTAAATGATACTTCTTATTTACTTTTTGGTTTTTAGAAAAATAAAAAATAAAAAAATCCGAACTAATGACCTCTCTCTCGATTATGTATGACAGGTGCTAAGGAGGCTCATGTTGTTTCTCCCCATGTTTCTCAAATTTTATATTTTGGTCTAGTTTCAACAGCCGCTGCATTTCCTCTCCATTTCTCGCCTAACCATGCTGTTCAGTTGTTCCATCTATTTGCTAAAAATAGAAGTCGTAATGTTGTTCTCTTTTTTGCGGCGATTTGCGTAAGCACCATATGGGTTAAGTATTTCAGGTAAGGTTTGTTCACTGGAGAAACCAATTTTTTTCTTCTTCTTTTTTGACAGTTAAATTTTTTTAAGTTGTATTTGAATTTTCCAGCATAGCACATCCGTATCTACTAGCTGACAACAGACACTACACGTTTTATATCTGGCGAAGGCTTATACAAGCTCACTGGTCTATCAAATATGCTCTCGTACCGCTTTATGTCTATTCGTGGTTATCCATTTTGACTACTCTAGGTCAGTCTCTCTCTTTTTTTCTTCATTGTCAGTCAACATTCTTTATTAAATACTGTATATTTTCAGTGAAGGAAAGATTTGAGTAAAAGAAATTCCCTTAATTATCTAAATCAGAAAGAGACCCCTTCTTTGTTAGTCAATATGATATGTCATGCCAACCTTAAATTCAATTCCCTTAGGAAAAAAAAAAACTGAGAATGACCATCCCATTATTATTTATTCAGGCTTTAATGTTGCCTCAGCAGTTTTCATATAGAAAATTTAGTTACTATTATCAAAATTAATTTTTGTCATTTCCTAATTGACAAACTTCTAAAGCACACCAATGGAAGTGTTGATTGCTCTATTTGCAATAGGATTTTTCTAAAAATAATCATTTAACACTGGAGAATCTCTTGCAAACACTTTTAACTAACTGGGGGCGTATTTCCCATTTTTCAGAAGGATAATTTTATGTTGAGTGAGGCTATGGTACTATGGATAGCGTGGATTGGTCCGTACTATGTATCAATATCTCCATTTTCTTAGTCCAAAGAATCGATCTAAACTGTTTAACATAATCTCCATATAAAAATGTACTTGTAGATTCAATTTTACATTTGTAAATTTTTTACTATTTTTTAAATAGGTTAATCACTTGATCCTGAAATTCTAAACCATTCAAAACTAGTGATTATCTATCTAAAAAAAATAGTAAAATAATTCAAAAAAATGTAAAATTTAGTCTGCATGTATATTTTTATTCGGAGACCACATTGAACAAATAGACTATTTGAACTTTAAAAACTATGATATTGATACGAACCAATTCACGCTATGTATAGTACCATAGCCTCAGTCTTTTCTATTTTGCGAATCTACCAAAACTAAAATGTCCTTGCAACCTTTTGTGAACTCATATTTTTCAGGGAAAGAGCAAAAAAGCATATGGGTTCTGTCATATTTTATCTCAGTTGCCCTAGTACTCGTCCCGGCACCGCTAATTGAGTTCAGATACTTCACAATTCCACTGGTTCTCTTAATTATTCATTCGCCGATTATGAGCGAAAGGAATCTGCTGCTGTTGAGTTTTGTTTATGCTGTAGTCAATGCATTGACGATGGCTTTGTTTTTGTTTCGGCCGTTTCATTGGGCACACGAGCATGGCACGCAGCGTTTTATGTGGTAGATTCATTTCAATGGTATTAGTTTTAATTGGTTTTCATCATTTAGTTTCAATTCTTTTTTCTTTTTTTTGAGAAATATTTAGGTAGAGTTTCAAACTTTTTTGTGCACCCAAGATAAGAAAATATTCCATATATTGCGAATTTTTTTTTTATATTTTGGGTTTTTGAAGAAAACAAAGGTGACTTCCGTGACTCTGTTTTTTTTTTTCACTTTAACAAAAAATGTTTTATACAAAGTTTGACCGCCACCATAATAGTAAATTAACACCACTTAAAAAGAAAAACATAGACAAATTTGATTTCTTCGGCGTGTTTTTTTTTTTTTAAATATTCTGTGAATGTTAAATTGATCCAAACATAATTAAATATATCGCTTGGTTGTAAACATCCGAACGTAATATTTATTTACTTTCTAATCAATAAGTCTAAAACACTAATCAATTTTATCACTACTCTAAATCAAATTTGCTATTCTAAAAAAATGTCTGCCTAGTCTATATTCATTTGATTGGAGCATTGAACCTTGAACTTGTCACAGTAGAGAATAGTTTGTTGCTCAAACAACAGAGTTAATTATTGGTGATTTTGTAAACTGCAACTTCTTCTCTGAATAGAGTAAATAATAGTAAAATAGCATGAATTGAAACCTTGAATTCCTTGTTTTGGTCACCAAATTTGCGTGCATTGGATTAACTTACCACTTAAAAAATTATCAAGCTGGCTGATAATTAGTTCGTTTCACCAATTGCCTTTTTTTATATAACAGAAGGATTTAGTGGCCGTAAGTGTAATCTTACAAAGTATGCTGGTATTTTCAATTTTACTTCTAACGTAATTTCTAATTTTTTAAGGAAATTGTTTCTAGTTGTTTCCATCAGATTTGGTTCGCGTCACTCTCATTTCCGTTGTAATAATTGCTAACATAGTCACTTAAAATAATTAAGAGTTAATTGTACGAGTGTAGAGATTTACAAATTATTATTAACTTAATTTAGAACTGCGGATTTAGTGTAGTGGCACAAGTATTGTCTTAGGACACATATTTAACTTTTTAAAATAACATCTTTTAATACTTGGTGTACATTAATGCTTGACAGCTATTTTTATTTTCTTCTTAATACTGATGTAGATCTCTAATTAGCCCCCAATTGCACCATACCAAAGTCCAAACAGGCTAAGCGGCCGAGGTTGGGAAGAGTATTTATTAGTCACTTTTTTTTAATCAGGTAAATATTTTGATTTGCCTATCACCGATTCAAATGATATAAAAAATTATATATGAACCATATCCTGATAATAATGAGCTCAATCCAAATTTAAATTTACACAGATTATACTTTTGACTTATTAGCTGTATATATCCCGACTTTATTTATTCGCTCTGTTCTCTTGTTCTCTAATAAATTCTACCCGGCATCTTTATTTCGGATCAAAGCATTTGTTGATTCCAAAGAACAAGAAAACGTCTATGTAGTTGAATTTGCAATCATCAAATGGATTGACCGGAAAACAAAGAAACAGAGAGAAAACTCAATTTGAAATAACACGAGGGTTCTAAAACCCTATACAATTGATTTTTTAAAGCCAAATGGTCTTCATAACTGTTGTTCGAAAACAATCTGTTTCAAAACCTACTTGCTTGGTAATTAGAAGAAAAACATAATACGACCTTTAATGTTCTCTAATAAATTCTTCTCAGTATATTTTACTTCCGATCAAAGCATTAGTGGGTTCCAAATCATTTCCTTGTCTGTTATATTGAATTGAGCACTGGAACTGTCAGTTCAACAAACAACACGAAAAAGTCGGAAACAAGAAACAGAAAGAAACCTCAATTTTAAAGAACACTGTCTAATGCCAAGACTTGAATTTTTTTAAGCCAAATGGTCTTCATAACTGCTGTTTGAAAACAATCTTTGGATGTGAAATATAAAAATAACCAAACCAAGATACAAAACATTCCTAGCTATGTCAAAACTTTTGAACATGACACGATCACACAAAAATTCACAACAGAGGAAAACGCAGCAACTAAACAGTTAAGATCAAAATATTCATTTACCAGAAACAAAAGCAAATTGTCAAAACATACATGAGAACCTAATACAGATCTGTCTTAACAAAACAACAGGCAGATCTCTCCCTAATCTCTCTCTACACATCAAAAGTCTATTACAGTTGGTTGTATATCCCTCTCTTTATACAACTACTGAAGCCTTGTACAGAATTTAGAAAAGGTAAGCTAACATGAACATCTCACAGCAGCTACAATTTACAGCTTACAAACTAGCCTCTTTTATAACTTACACCTCTCTATATATAATAATCATACTTATAAAAAGAGGGAAGTCTACAATTTGCATTACCTATACAAAAACATTCTTCACTCACTCTTCAGGCTGTAGGTGCAGAGGCCCCACCAGACTGAATCGCAATTCTCCTTTCTGTATTTACACAAAACAACAAACAAAATTTATACACATAATAATGATTCGGTAGGGTTCTTTTGCAAACACGAGCATTTATGGTAGTTATAATAAGCAGAGCCATGATAAGTCAACTTTATAACTTTTAGGCTAGTACTTTTGCAGATTTTTTAAAACTAAACCCAACCTATTTGGTGAGGCAGGTATGGATCAGAAATTTTTCTAGTTATCTTATCAGATAGGGGTACATGTAAGACAAAGTTTATGTTTGATTACCAGGTAAGGGTATAGGTAGGAGTTATTTTGTGCCTGTTATTCTATAGCATAATTGAAAATTGCAAAATTATATATGGTAAATTTTTATTTGTACACTTGAATATATAACATCTATCAATGTTATCAGAACCGAACCGGGCATTGACCAGCAAAGCTTCGGGTCACTGGTTTACTGGTCGGACTGGCGGGTCAATTGGTTCAACCACTGATTTTTTAAAACAATTGAGTATGATATTGAATTGTTATCTATCATCTTATTATAATGTGAATTACAGTAATATTATGTACATATAATTTAAATTTATAAATTTAGTTACATAAATAATCCAAAGTATAATATTTATATTATTTGTTGCTAAATTCGATTAGTATACATCAGGTTTTTTATAATTTACTATATAAAATATAAATCATCAAAAGAATAATTTGTTAGTTATTTTTATTTAAAATAGCACACACCTGTATGTCAGTTTTACATGATCATGTCAGTACAATATTTAAAGCCAATATTAATTTCCATTATTGATTTTTGAAAATTTAAATCAATACTATTTCATATAATTCACTTTAAAAATAAACATGTTTAGAAAAATAAAACACAACATAACTTTTTTTGTGCAATAAAAAAATTCATGCTTAATATACAAAAAAGAAGAATTAATAATTTATTTTTGTAATATATCAAAACTTGTGACATCGGCAACTGGAGTTGCCTATGATATCAAAGCTTAAAAAGATAAATTAATGGGCCACCTTTTTAATTGGGCTTTCTGTGACATATCTTCAATCTTCAAAGACATGGTCCCACTGTCATATTCACCTTCTTTCCCCATTCTCCATTCCCCCTTCTTTATTTTCTTGTTTCCGAACTATTTTTTCCAACGAAAATCTAATCTAAAACTCCAAATGAATTTCTTCTAACTGAGTTTTGTTCAAAATGGGTTGGTTTTTTCAGTAAAACAGGCCGATCTAACTGGTTTTGGCCAGTTCAATAGCATAAACGATCCTTTAAGCGAACCAAACTGGACTAGTGACCGGGTCCGGTTTTTTTCGGTTTAACCGGCGGTCCGGTCTGGTTTGGATAACACTGACATCTATTATTATAATGACATAGATATATAGAATTTATAGCTTTACATAATTAATAACTTGTGTTCTTTTAAAAATATTGGGACCAACGATTACAATATTTTTATATTTTATGATATTGTGTACATGAAATATTTAAATTAATACATTTGTTTGTTTGCTAAATTTTTTTTATTAGATTATACAAGTTATCAATTTAATTAATACATTTGTTACCCGTTAGCATTACATGATAAGTTTAGGGTACTGAGGCATGATTTTAGATGAGTACAGTTACGGGTACAAAAACACCTTTACGCAACCCATACTGTACCCATTGACACCCCACTGTAATCTGAGATGGAACTGCAATATTTTGAGCAACAAATTATTGTTCCTATCCAGTAAACTGCCATGTCAATTAAGAACATGCAACAAATCTTAATTGGATTTCAACTTTTAGGTGTAGAATTTTGCTAGTCAGAAAAATTGGGAAGTAACAATAATTGTAGCAAGAGATATATTGCTAATTGCAAATGGCAATTTTTATTCGTTAGCCTTACCTTGTGCAACTATTCCGATCTGATACAGAAAGGCCTACCAAATAACTTCTTCAACACGTAAAAAAATCATTTGCAAATAAAGCAAAAGAAAGGTGAAATTTGCAAAAAGAACACTAAGTGAAGGCAAGAGCAGAGTACCTCCTGCCGCAACAAGCTTCTCCACACGAGCAACGATATGCTTGCCATAAGTGTACTTCTTAAGAGCAGTCAAGTGGATCTTGATGCGGGTCATAATCATCTCCCTTTGTTGATCACTGCACGTCTCCAGTACCTTCTGGACCACGTAATTCCCATACTGGTCCTTCATCATTTCCTGAACAGAAGTATATATAAATGAAATAAACAATTATGTTGCACCTAATAGTTTCTCTAAGTTTGCAATTAACACGGATCAAAATTTGGTTATTTACAAATAACACCCACCCAAATGTGGTAAAAACCTAGGAAGCGACCAGAATAACTGATTGCCCATAATCCTCTGAGTCGATAGAATTTATTTATAACTCTTGTAATGAATTTAATTGTGCTTGGTAAACAATACTAAAAGAAGTTAGGGGAATAGAGTTGGGGGCAAATTTGTTAATATTGAAAACACCTATGCTGTATAGCACAGGTAAAAGACACAAATGCTAGTCAAGTAGCCATTGTGTTTTACTTCCAAACATCACAGAAAAGATAGCTTCAAATAACAAACTGTGGTTGTTATTGGCTAAAATCACAAAAAAGAATGTAAAAGAAAAATTTGATAGTTCGTTGGTAATCTTGTGAAAACTCTATGTTTGCTTGTAATTGGTACCAGTTTGTTAGGTACAAGTAGACGTTGTAGTGGTTTCAACATGAAATTGGTGGGTTATAACCTACTTTCTGAAAAGAAAAAAAGCTGTAAGATTGAACATTAAAGAAATTTGAGACCTGGAGGGCTTCATTTTCTTCAGTGGGGCCCAGCATTTCGGCAATGAGAAGCTGGCGCTGAACTGGGGAACCAAAAGCAAGACACTTTTCAACAACATTCGAAGCGTACTTTTGCCTACTCATTTTCACTATCTGTCCCACCAGCATTTCAATAATTGCCGACTTCTCATTTGGTTTCCCGTGTTCGAGCACGTGCTGAATAATTAAACAAAGAATTTTCATTATCATTTCTACAAGAGACTGAACTGCTCAACATGATCTCCATACTAAAATGTGCTTGAGGACCAAATTTTATATTTTCAGAATTTTTTTACTAACATTTTAGATGGGGACAAAAACACTGTTTTTGGATGGTCCAGAATATTTTGAGAAACAGTAATTTTGTACCCCCATCAAAAAATAGTAAAAAATTTCCAAAAAATATTTAAAATTTGGTATCCAAGTACATTTTAATATGGAGATCTTATTGAGACATTCGGATCAACTGTTCAGACTTTGAAAACAAAGATAAGGATGTGAGGCATGATTGGGGCACAAAAACAATAGGTTATTTTAACCCTACTCCTAAAAATAAGTTAAAAAATCAAACCTGAACAACATAATTGCCATACTGGTCTTGCGACAACAAAAGAACATTCTCGAGTATCTCATCCATCATGGCTTGTTGTGTCCTGGGATTATCACAGTGCTCCAACACCCTCTGCATCGCACAGTCAATCAGTCAAATATTATAGGTCGAAGGTTTTGTATGTTTAGTTAATTTTATCATTTGCAATATGCCCAGTGTTTACTTCATTTGCAAATTCCAAAAAATAAAAAACCATCATATATTGACCGGTGTTTACTTGCAATGAAACCAACAGGTAATATTTTCAGTGATGTCCAGCAAAAGTTAATTTTTATCATGCCAATTTTTCATTTCGCACAGGTCAATTGGTAATCAGTACAATATGAAGTTCAAACCAGACAGGTAATTGCTGGCTTAAATTTTGGGGAAAAATGTAGCTCGCCAACAGCTATATAAACAAATATCAGAATTAAGTGAAACATATCTAATCAGAAACATTTTCTAATCTCATCCATATTTTTAATACAATAAGACATTAAACACTTATTTCTTAAATTACAAAGTAATCTAGTCAGGACTGGTACGCAACCCATTTCAGAAAAAAATCAAGTGGAGTGTACGATCGATACCTGAATGACGCGACAGCCATAGGCATGAGTAGATAGCACAAGAACCTGGCCATAGAAAGTAGAGATGATGAAGTGTATAATATCTTGCGGCACGCACTCAATGCACTTTTGAATGACATGGTTGCCGTTCTGATCACGCACGCACCGCATCACTTGACCGTCCAGCTCAGCAACCATCTGTGTTTGCTGTTCCAGACCCACTACTTCTATAGCCTACATACCCGTCATCAAATTGTTAATAAAAATCATACTAATAGTTTATAAAGAAGAGTAGAACTAGAGTGTTCTTAAGCTCACCAAGAGCTTTGGTGAGCTTAACTCCAACACCTGTTGGATTTACTTCAAACGACAAATTTAAACCCTTGAAACTGATCTACTTCACGAGTGATGTGTTTACCTGTCATATCTATAAATTTTTGAATTAATTTAATATGAAGTCAAGCATCTTTTTCACGGTGAAAAATGAAAGTAATAAAATTAACTTATTTTTTGAAATTGTTGGTATAAGCTATCAAACAGAATTTTTTTTCTAAATTCACTTATAAACCTTCTTTTATTGTCCACTTGGCTTGTACTAAATTAATTCGAAATTTATAAATTTGACATGTCAAAGCATCACTTGCAAAGTAGATCGGTTTCAACGGTTTGGATTTATCATTTGAAATCATTTTGATAGGTTTTGAAGTTAAGCTCACCAAATGATTGGTGACCTTAAGAACACCCTAGTTCTACACTATACAAGGAAATGTACTAAACTATGATAGAAAATAAAATAGAGGTACCTTCTGGATAACACGACAACCGTACATCTGAAGGCTGAGTCCGAGCACACGACCGTTCAGCTCCTCGGCCAAGTCCTTTATTTGATATGGACTACCATGCTCGAAAAACTTTGGAAATGCAACAAAAAAAGGAATCAAGAAACTGAGCAGACTAAGAAGCTGTTAATAAAGAAGTAGACAAAGTTAAGCAGGTATTCCGAGCACCTTTTGGACTACATAATTGCCGAAAACATCGGTCATCAGATTGAGAGCATGTGGCATTATCTCATTAAACACCATATCTTTCTCTGCTGTTGTTGCCGTTTCCAACTTTTGTTGTATGAACCTGCTCCCGTATTGATCCGAACTGCAGCATATAGCAATATCCTTTGTTGATTAATTTTTAGGGTTATGAAAACACTATCCGATGCCTCCATTTTTTTGTGCCTCCATCATACCTCCATTTTTTAAAGTTAATAACTCAAATTTTAAAACTTAAATATCAAAATAAAATCGTATCAAGATCTTGCAAAAAGATATTGATATGGATAAATTTTGGACGTTGATTTTTCAACGTACTGATTTATATAAAAATAAAACTGAAAAGTGATAAAAAAAAAAAAAATTGTGTGCATGTAGAGAACATAATATAGATCACATCTAACGATTTATTTTGACATACAAGTTTAAAAAAAATTGTAATTAGAAAATTAAAACTTAGAGGCGTGATGGAAGCACAGAAAGTGGAGACAATTTGAACCATCGTCATCGACAATACTAAATTTAAGTAAAAGATTAAGGCATACCTGAATTCAACAACATGTCCTGCGATTTCTGACAGCTCGTAGCATCTGGCCTTGTTGCTCTTGAACTCTTCGAGAAGAGTAGGGATATGGCTGCTTACATTGGAAAAACTGCTCAATTTTCTCAAGCCCGACGGACACGGCATCAGGCCAAAGTCAGCGGGCCCAATTAGATCGCCTGTTGGTGATAAAGGAAATGCCGAGTCGGCTGTGAAACCTGATAAAAACCCGTGATCATCATAGTAACCATACTGTTGTTGCTTCTTTTGCTGTAGCCTCGGTAAATCCATCAATGGGCCATCAGTGTGACCAGCGTACTGTGCCATTCTCATATACTCTAAATATTGCATGTCTACTGGCATCTGTGGGCTACCATTTACTGTAAGGTTAAGCAAGCCCGGTATGTTATTAACATTGAACCCAGCGTAGGGGTTCTCGAGCAAATGAGTGAAGTTCCTTGAAGCCGGTGAATGGGCAGTATTCTCTCTCTGCAATTCCAGGTAGTGCATGAGGTTATTTTGATAAGAGTTGTGACAGGTGTCTGCGCCTGATTGGAGATTCAAAGAAGATAGAGCTGATATGAGTTGGTCAGCTCTATCCATGCCTGTTGATCCATTACTAAAAGGAGAGGATCCATTAATGGTCATTCTCCTGTCAGTTGAGTTTAGTTTCACACCAATAGGAGGGAGACCCGGGCTCGTGACCCGCATTGATATTTCCGGGTCGGGCGATCCATTTTTGGATAGAGGTGAACCCAATATGGACCCATAGTTATTTGATGCACTTGAACCCGATGCATTGGAGCTTGCCGAATGATTAGCATCGATTATGTTTGAATTCAGGCCAGCAGCAGGGGATGGGTTAGGGTTAGGATAGGACCAGGCATCCTAAAAGATACAAACAAATCATTTAGATAAATAAACAAATAGTTTTTATGTAAACATAAGAACGAATAGCGCTATACATAGGCCGGAACGGTCCACCAATGAATGCAATTGTTTACATTTAAAATTGTTAAAAAGCTTATAAAGGTAGTGCTTTTTTACATAATGACGAGTAAAATCTTTAATCGAAATAGCTTTTCACAACAACAATTTCCACAGATTGGTTATATGAATTAAGTTGCTAAAGGCACAGTTTGTTTCGCAATTGAATAATTGATTATGTTAATAAAGGAAGAATAAGCAAGTTAAAAACTCGATAGCTTTAATTTTTTTTCTTGAAATCAGAAGCAACAATTGTTATAGAGAACAAGAAATTGAGACCTGGAATTACTCAGAATTTAGGTCTAACACGGTTTCGGTTCCCTCAAGAGCCTTGTGCAATATTACAAACTCAGTATTGTAAATTAAAAAAGGGTTGCTAACTTTTGAAATTTAATCTCTTTTGCTTCTCTCCACAAACCCTAAACACCATCTCTAACAAATCACTATCATGCTCTGCTCCAACAAACAGTAAATACCCTAACCACCATCTATAACAAATCACTATCATGGTATATTAATTAACAATAGACTTTTACACACTAAAAGTATGTCAATTCTTTTGAAAAATAATTTTCTTATCAATATATTTGTTAGCAGCATATTGCCGAATAACCTTAAAAAAAAGTATGTCAAATTGTCAATCCAAGTTTTTAAATACCGGTCAACATGTAACTAAAACTAATATGCACTGTCACAATCAAATAGTCCCTATCCATGATCCCCAAATATTAAATATTGGTTTGTTTGAACAAATCAATATCATAATTTGTCCTTAACTAGCTCTAATAGTACCCATCATCTCATGATTTGAGGCGACTGAAAGCAAAGAGACCCAAAACTTTGAAAACAGAGAAACATGGTGTTAATAGTTTATACATGCAATAAAGAAGCTCACCTGAAAGATTTCACCTAAGCCATTATGCATTCCAATATCCCGATCTGGCACCCCGGCAAACCCGTGACCAGCACGAAAACCCGATCCGTTGCCCTCCTGCCAATCCTGGTTCAGCCTCCTACCTTCTCTGCCCCCACCTACATCCCTCAAGCTCCCTCCATTACTAAGCCGGTACGCCGACCTCCGATCCTCTCTCGACAGAAGTGGCAGTGGCAACCTTGGGTTTAGATTCACATTGGCATAGTAGGAATGGTATGCCAGGTCAGAACGGAGTTCATCTGACAAGTAGGACCCGTTTTGGGTAACGGCACCATTGTTGTCAAGCAAAGGAGGGGCCGAGTCGCTTCGATAGGGATGAAGGTCTCTGTCTCTCCTTGCCATCTCAGAAAGCATTGCCAATGGAGACTCTGTTACCATGTGTCCCGCTTATAAAAGTAAGGAAACGGGAGAGAAAACCGAGACAGGAATATTTAGAAAAACCAAGGATTCAATTAAATTTGGAAAAAATTCCCAAAATAAGAGATTGCAACGTATCTATATGGGTAGAAATAAATTTAGCAATAGATAATCAAGACGTCGAAAGCCGCCAAAATAGCCATGCTCGATAATTTGAGCTCAAGATAGAAACTTTTTTTGCTTGGAGACGAAGAAAAAACCAAAACTTCTCAGGCTTCCTAGTTAAAAAACTAAATGCAAAGATTTCTTTTCTTTAACGAAGGATACGGAGAGATTTCTAAGAAAGGAAAGAGAGAATGAGAATTGTGCAAGAGCACAGAACAGTGAATGGGGGCTTGATATGCACACCGAGACAGGAGATCAGAATCGTTGGATTAGGAAATGCACGGGTGGGATTGGTTATGATCTAGGGTTTTATTGCCGAGATTTATCAGACAGATGTAGCAGGAGATACGTAAGGCAGGATGGATATTTTATTTACAAGTACACTTCGGCTATTTTTCATTCCTACCCTATACTTTTATATTATTTTATTACCTTCCTTAACGTAGGCAGATTAATTTATAATTAGAGTATTTCATCTATGATTAATGTTATTTATATTTCATAATTTTAATATCTACTCTTGTCGTTTATTTATTCAAAATATTCTTTTCGGTTTTTGCTTTTATTATCCCCTTATTTTTTTATTAATATGTTATTGTTTCTTTGTTTATGAAATATTAAATATAGATAAGAAATTTTTGATCACATCACTTCTATGTTTGACATCTAAGTTTCTAAAATTCGACTAAAAATATGGTAATTTTTTTTATCTTTGAACTAATTTTAGATGTATAAAACCTTGTACATAATATTTGCAAACTAATTACAAATGATGATTTGGCAGATACCAAAATCTATTACAGGACTGTAAATCGATTTGGTCATGAATAAGTTTGCTTGTTTAGCATTCTTACTAAAATTACCATGCAACTATTGATATTAAATATTGAATGTTGAATAGGCCTTGTAAATTGAATCTAGAGATGAATTTATAGAATTGAGATGGTTTTGACATTTTTTTAAAACAAGATTGCTAAAGTCCGTGTTTTGCAATTATGAAGATATACATGTCGCTATAGTTCAGATTTTTATCAATATAAATAATGTGTTTCTACTTCTAATTAAAATTCTCAACATGAGATAACTGTTTTCAACTTTAATTTTTGGCTCTCTAAACATGTATATGTTTTCTTTTTTCAAGAATCATCCTTCTATTTTAAAATAAAACAAAATAATCTATTCAGTCTTTTTTTTCAAAACAAAATAAGAAGTCTTATTAGGTCAGAAAAAGAAAACCTTTAGGGCCCGCTTGACAGTTTTTCTCCAATTATCTCTGGAACCAAAAATTGAATAACACTGCTATTTGAATTGTCGCTATTGTTCATTGGCCCATTGCCATAGTATGTCATGTACCGTCTAATAATTTAACCTTTTTCAGCATGGTAAAATTTATGTACCGTCAAATAAAAGTTTACCTTTTTTCCAATTTTGTAAAATTGATGCAGCGGCTAGCCACGGGCCATTTT
Source organism: Carex pumila (assembly GCA_033356055.1). NCBI lineage: Eukaryota > Viridiplantae > Streptophyta > Magnoliopsida > Poales > Cyperaceae > Carex > Carex pumila. The sequence goes on along the minus strand of JARJHM010001025.1, from coordinate 62,350 downwards.
TATTAATATCCCTAAAAAAATAAAAAATTTAAAAATAACTCTATGTATCATTTTTTTTTTTTTATTTCTGCTCTGACCGCCAGACCCTGGGGCGCCCCATAAGGCTAGTGAGGCGCCAGCCCCCCGGGCGCCCCACGGTTCTTCTATTTTTATTTTTTTTAGAGATCGTATTTTGATTTAAAAAATTTTCTTGTTTAAAGTGTATGCCAAAAAATAAGACAATAGTTGATTTGAAGTATATTTTAAAGAACTAAATTATTGATTTGATTCCTTTAAATTTATATGCATACCAAAATCATTAACCATAGACAATAGTTGATATGCAATATAAACTCAAAAGGATCGAATCAATTAGAAGAAGGTTATATTATGGTTTCCACTAATCCTATGGCCTTCTTTTTCAGTCACTGCATTAGTTTATGCGTCAACTTTCATAGGTATAAATACTTGAGAAATAAGAAATTAATACTTGCAAAGAAAGATATTAATATTTTCATGCGTAACTTGATACGATGATCCTCTCTTTTTAGTCCTCCAATAGTCTCCTCATCAATATTCCTCTAATGAAGTAGTGGGGATTGATACAGGGACTAAAATGCAAAAGTGATTGCACCAGCATGTAGAGCATTCAAAAATACATAGAATTGATATAAATTTCAACTTATTTGGATTTTTCTACAATTAGTTATGAATTTTCAAAGTTTAATTTTCAAAAAAACTTTAAACAGCCATAACTTTGGCTAGGAAAGTCGGATTTACGCGTATGAGCATTTTCCGGAAAGGGGAGGACGAGTCGGACACGATTTTGCCCTGGTGAAACACCACGCATCGTCGTATTGGAAGCATCAGAATTTCAAAAAAATGTCGTTTAGTGTCTCAAAAGTCCAGTTGAAGTTTTCGTTCGACGATAGGTATTAAAAAACAGCGATTTTCAAACCATCTTAATAATATAGTAAAAAAATTCAAAAAAAATGTAAAATTTAGTCTCCAAGCATATTTTAATATAGATTAAACATCTAATAATTTATATCGGATATTTGAACTTCGAAACTAGAGATATGAGCACGAATTAAAATGACCTGTTTAATTCATGAAGTAGTATAGCCTTACTCTACATGTATATATATGTATATGTGTATGTGTATGTGTATGTGTATGTGTATGTATATGTCTATGTATATGTATATGTATATGTATATCTATATGTACATATTTATATATTTATACATATATTATAAAAAAATTGTATATATGTATATGTGTATATGTATATGTGTTGGGTTTTGAAGGTTCAAACCCATTGATTAAGTATGTTGGGGTTTTGACGGTTCAAACCCATTTATTCGCTTACGTTGCGGAAAGAGTAAAACAAAATTTTACATCTAACTTAAGCTCAGGATTAAACGGGGTATGTCAGGAAACTTTCCAAGGCGGTCCACCTTCAGTATTCCTTTGGCATCAAAATCCAATTTAATCCTTTTACAGATCTACTCCATGATTGATTTCTAAAACTTTAATCTACTTACTAATTAAATAGATCAATATAACATATTTATATCTTGGTTTCAAATCACAGTTGGAATGCAGACCGAGTGAGTAGAGCTACATCATAGGAATGATTCTCCTCGGAGCACCAAACGTATGGTGCCTCTATCGGTTATCCACCAGGACTAACCGGAGAGCGGTTTATTTCTTTTGCCAAAAATACTATAAACTGCAGAATTCTGCAAAAACACTATTCACAGGGGAAAGACGAAAACCCATAAACACGAATTTTCGGTTACTCAGTTTCATCAATGAGCAAAACTGACATACCGCAAAATTCGGTAAAACACTATTCATTAATCTCGTAAATATACTGCAGAAAAACCCGCAAGATTATATGTCAACTACGTATAACTTTTTTTTCTCAACCGAAACACTATTTGGGAGAGAAAATACCGATTCAATTCTGCATGAAACGATACGTGTGAATTGGTGAGTTTCTCTTTCCATGTACCCCTCTATTTATAGGCTTTTGAGGAGGTTCACAAAAGACCGAAATACCCCTCAACATATGCATATTTACAAGATATGTCATTGAATGGATAAGGATGATGACATGTCATGTGGATAAGATCGATGACGTGTCATCTGGATAGGATCGATGACATGTCATGCGGATAAGGATGAATCTGAAAAGACTCGAATGCCCTCGGCCCGAATACAAATAATATTCGTATAATTATTCTAAACAATTATATATACTTTTTTGCGGTTGTTTGTTTCGGTATTGATGACGTGTCATCTGGATAGGATCGACGACATGTCATGCGAATAAGGACGAATCTGAAAAACCTAAATGCCCTCGGCCCGAATACAAGTAATATTCGTATAATTATTCTGAACAATTATATTTCTTGCAGTTGTTTGTTTAGGTAATTTATACAACGTGTCCTGCACATTTATAAATTAACCGGTTAACTTTTATACAACGTGTCACACACGTTTATAAATTAACTAATGTTTTTGCTTGTTATTTTAACATAACATTTATAATTTAATTATAACACGTATAATTAATTATAACCATCTTACTATTGATCATAACCAATTTATAATCAATCACAATAAGATTCTCCGATTAACTCCTATATGGTGTGACCCAATAGGATCTTTGTTATGTTGGTAAATAGAGTTAAAACTGTTTTAACTTCTATCATCATGGGTGGCGTCTGGCAACACATCATGACCATCCAATTACACAGATGATGCTGTACTGTACAATATCACGATCTAGTAAACAATTTACTTATGTCTGTTCTTTTGTCTCATAGCTATCAGATTAGTTTCAAGGTAGATGTGTGTCATCCTTGCTAACTGAATCTTTTCTTGATCTTGAGCAGATTATCAAATATAATTACTCTTGTAATTATACTGCTAGCAGATAATCTTACTTTATCAAGGGGCCCAGTGATGCTATAGCTCGTATAAAATACGAGGGACAAATAGTACTTTTGGTAGATTATCACTTCCTCAACTAAGCTATACATATGGGAATGCTACCGTTATGACTGCTTTTTACGAACAGCGGTGGATAACAATCACACATACATATTTCTCAGTGGGAACGATAAATACCTCATACTGTAGAACATGACACCGAATGAAAACATAAATGACACGAACACAATTCTATTTAATGTTTCATTCGGAATCTGTCAAATACCATGTTCCTAGAACATGTATCTATGTGATTAAAATGATATCTCGTGTCAGGTAGTTTGTAAAACTTAACCATTTTTTAATCCACATACTAACCTTATTGCGGTAATTAGTGTTCCTGCTAATTATCTTGGTCAGTGACTTTTTAAGAGTATATATTATCTATATTATGGAGTTTCACAATTTCAGTCATGGACTCAAAATGATCCATAAATTCAATAATACTCAAGGCAACAAAATGATATATAAATAAACATTTAATTCATGAACAAAGCTTTATGATAATTTATCGTATTATTGACTTCTAGATTATTACAAACTAACAATATATGTATATGTATATGTGTATGTGTGTGTATGTGTATGTGTGTGTGTATATGTGTATATATTATACATATATTATAAAAATGAGTCAACCTAATATACACTTAAGTGTACTGATTGAACCATACACTTAACCCTAGAACCCTAGGATTAGCTTTGAGATTCGCGCTGCATGACTTTTGAATAATCTACAGGACTTTTAAAAAAATCATACGGTCCTAGGGTTAAGTGTACAGTACACTTAAGTGTATACTAGTTTTACTCAATAAAAATTGAAAAAAAAAAAGATCAACAAGTTGTTAAAATTTAATTTTTTTTTAATAAAAGCAAAGTTCTTAATTAGTATTATATTTAGACTTGTGATATCCAACTGACAAATAAAATCAAAGTTCACAAAAAAAAAATCATAGTTATAAAGAGTTACGACATTATTTCATAAAAATACAACTATTGTCTTATTTTTTGGCATACACTCTAAACAAGAAAAAATTTTCTTCACAAAATTATTTAAATCAAAATACTAAGATCTCTAAAAAAAAAAAAATAGAAGAACCGTGGAGCGCCCGGGGGGCTGGCGCCTCACTAGCCTTATGGGGCACCCCAGAATATGACGATCAGGGCAGAAATAAAAAAAAATGGTACACAGAGTTATTTTTAAAATTTTAATTTTTTTAGAGACATTAATAAAAATGGCCGCAGCTACGACGACATGCTACTTAAAAATTATATTATTATTTTCTTATTTTAAGCCAATTAAAGATAGTGACACCTCTGTCTATTATAAGTTACGTGTTTTTTATTTATTTTGATATAATGGCGCATGGAGTTACAATAATATTTTACTGACAATGAAAAACACAAATAGAAAAATTAAGCTAGACAGGTGTACGAATGCATGGATGCCTTGCATTTCACCGTACAAAATGTTCAATAGAATTAGAAGGAAAAAAAATTAAAGATATTGACAGCTTTGTCATGATTTCATAGAACTCACAAGTTATATGAATTTTTTAACATTATTATTTATTCACTACACAAAGCCAAAATAATATTGGCAATATCTTTATAAAAAAAATGACACTTGTAAAATAATTTCGGATGTGTCCGGATAAGATAACTCAAATTTGAGTTTGAATTCGAACCATACGACTAAAAACCGGACCAATCTAGCCCAGTTAGAACTTACGAAATCTCTTTAATACCCGTACAGATTTTAATCGGACGGTCCGGATCCAAAGTTAAAAGTTTGAATTGCCCTAGTATCTGAATTCATTGCGAATCCCACCTCTTCCATTGAATGCATACGTACGTACCGAGGAAACAAAGACAAAGACCGTATGCATCACTATTTCGAGATTCGTGCACAGAAAACTACTGATTTTAAAATTTGCACATTTCTTTGGAATGGTAGGGTCTGTGATTCCTGAAGAATCACAGCAGATATATTTCCATTGGATATTAATATGCTGTTTTTTTATAAGAAAAGCAGCTTGCTGCTTTTTCGAATTTAACCGTTCAAAATTTTATGCACAAATCTCAACAAATTTGAACGGTTAGATTCGGAAAAGCAGTCTGTTGCTTTTTTTACAGAAAAGCAGCAGATTTGATTCCATTTCCATTGAATGCAAAGGTTGCGTGATCTTGAAAAAGAAGGAAAAGAGACAGAAAAGAAAACAGTTATAGTTCTGTGCGAATGCACGCTGCACGCATAGGAGAGAGAGGAGATATGGATGGGGCTTTGATGTTCGCGTCACAAGGCACAAGCACAAGGGGCTACGCCTACTATGATGACAGGTAGTTATGGCTCTCTTTTTTTTTTTGAGCTGTGTAGTTATGGCCTCTTGTTCCTCTACTTGTGTTATGTCCCTTCCGCTTATGATTGCGCCATATTACATTTTGTTTCTTTCAAGACCAATTTGATATTTTCTAGTAACAACTTGTCTGGCTTTATTTTGTATATATCCGTGCCATGGTCAAAGCAATTTAGCAACGGTGAAGTACTGAAGTGTCATGTACGTGTACTTCTAGTAATATATATTATATAGTAAATAATCTTTCACTGGAAATTGGTGTCGATCGGTTAACTAAATATCGGATCAAATTCGGTTCAGTGTTATATTCTAGTCTTTTGATCCGTATTAAGATTTTGACGGATTAAATCAACACGAATCTTAATACTGATCGAGTATCAAACTTATACTTGATATGACACCCGACCGTGAAAATGTCTCTGCTCCCTTTCACTGATCCAAAACAAATCCGCTCCATGGTAATAACTAATAACAGCTAGACATGTCACGAAGCACATCAACAGGAGATACCACTACAAATCCATATCTTGTTAGATCGAGATTGTCCGATCAAAATTTGGACTAATTCATCTAAAATGAAATGCAGAACTTTAACATTCGTGTCGTGTGTATTCTAATCGAATACTCCGGATCTAAACTATTATCTTAGGATATATGAATTCATACGACTTATAGAAATGTTCGACACGTGGTCTTTAATTGTTAGGTACTTCGGTTGGGTTAGATGGTTGCTTATGTATGGCTGGGTTGGATCTTGGATGGTCTTAGGATTGGTCTCGTTCACTAACCAGAGCCGTGCTACGCCTACGGGCTACGGCTACGGTGCTACTGTGCGCTAGTGAAGTAGTGATTGCCTGAAGGGCGAGTGCTCCTAACGCGTGAGCATGCTGGCGCCAATTCATCTCCATTTATTTAATCAACAGACCGTCCATTGTTTACTCAATGGGATCTCCCGCCGTGTGCTGGTAAGTATAGTGATAAACAAATAGTTTGGGTTCAGTTTAGCAAAGTTAAAATTCATAATTCGGATATAATTAAGGAATGATTCGGTGCAACAAGGAAGTAAAATAACACACAAAAAGCCCAAAAAAAGGGAAAAAAAATCGCATTATTTTCACGAATAAATCGTGACTCGAGTTTTATTTGCGAATGAAACGTATTATACATTTTTTACATTTTATTCGGAGTTCTATTTGAAAACGTAAAAAAAAATATATATAATTATTCACGAATTTATCACGTATATTATTACAATGCCGGTAAGTGCCTTCTTTTATTATTTTTTTCTTTTTTTTTCATATTTTTTTCCCACAACCGGTGATTAGTGCTAAAATAAATAAGATGGTATTTTAAAGAAAAGGTTAATTATATATAATTTGAGAGCTAATTGTTGAAAGATGTATCAATAATTATAATTATGTTTTAGATAACGTGGTCCTTGTAATGTAGGACCATTAAACTCAGAACATCAATAATTGTAAACTGTTGGACGATGAAGAAAAAATTAATACAGATTTATTGTGCAAATATTGTATTGAAACCAAAGGAGAGAGAACGATTAAAAATTATTACTATGAGATATAATGAAATAAAAAATATCAGAAAATATAGATGCATGTGTTACCGAATTATCAAAAGTTATATTATTTTCATAATTATAGTACGAAGTTAGCTTTCAAATGTATGTGTGATTGTCGTGTGATACGTGTGAACAAAATGTTATAAATTTTTTATTTTTTAAATTTGATAATGATATGATAACAACTTGTAATTAAGCAACTACAATACAACTAGTACAAAGACGGTATTTAGGTTGTATTCAAGATTAGGTTTGATATTTATATTACTATTCTAAAGCGAAACATATGCGATAAATTTATTACGAAAAAATAAAGCACGTATAAAGGAATGTATTGTACATAATATTTTTCAAAGGTTACATATTGTAATATTTAAGGGCAGAGCCAGACCTTCAAATAATAGAGTCAAATGTGAACGAGGATTAATAAAGTAATTCTTTTTACGTTGTCAATAAAAATAAAATTTACATAGTACCCATAGTATTTTATATCAAAATTATATAGAAAGTTAGATATAAACAACAAAATTAAAAAATTAAAATGAGAGTCGATTGATCTGCTTGTTTTTAATATTTCTACTCTGTATAATATTAGGAGTGAGTCTATGATACTATGCATATCACGGGTTGTTAGCGTGCTACGGCTTTATATTCGAGTTTTCAAATTCTAACAGTCGATCCGAACCGTTCATCTTGTTCTCCATATTAATATGTGTTTGGAGACCAAATTTTACATTTTTTGAAAAAAATTTACTATTTTTTTAGATATTTAGAAAATCACTTGATCTGAAAATTCTGGACCATCCAAAAACAGTGATTTTCAATAAATCTAAAAAAATAGTAATTTTTTTTTTTAAAATGTAAAATTTGGTCTCCAAACACATATTAACATAGAGAATAAGATGAACGGTTCAGATCAACCGTTAGAATTTGAAAACTCGAATATAGAGCCGTAGCACGATAACAAATCGTAATATGCATAGTATCATAGACTCACTCTAATATTGGTATTATATTAGATACAATATTTATCTTCATATGTATAACACACTGAAAATTAAAATCAGAATGTACAAAGTTGCGGAATTAATAATAAAAATTGAACATGAACTTCAATTTTTATTTTCTAATTTTCTTTTGACGAATTCCGACTCCAGTTGGCTGCACTGGAGAGAAACTCGACACATGGTGGACACTGGAGAGGAGTGGGGTGAACCGCCACGGGAATATAATAACTGACGCGGGATATCGAGGCGCCACGTCGACGTGGATTAGGATCCGATAATGACTTCTTCAGATATCCTGTTTCTCTGTTCGTACATTAAATCCGTGGTGGGTCAGTTTCCGTGAAATTAAAAGCCTTTAGTTGATTAGTGTTTACCCGGTTCATTTTTAGTTGCTCAGGGTGGGAGCATGAGAGCAAAAATGACCGTCGCTGTTTTTTTTTTTTTTTTTTTTTTTTGACTCAATATGTTGGGTTTCTTTCAAAGAAAGCGAGGGGAGATACCCCACTGCCTTCCGTAGTTCCGTACGATTAATCCATTTATTCAAGGCATAACTATGTGCAGGCCCACAGAATGCTACAAGAATATCTCCTGCAGCTGACTGGAACCGAATTGAATCAGTTCTAATGAAGAACGGTAGGAATTAAGGTGGAAATTAAGAATACGGAGGAAATAAGTGGTAAAGAACAAGGTTAGAACTTTCTGTAAAATTTCATACTTTTCTTCATATCCAGAACCATCATTACATCTGTCTTATATAGACGATTCAAACAAAACTAAATTTGTTAAAAACAGTAAAGAATTGACTCCTATTACATCTCCACTTGACACATGGCTGCCACATATGCAAAATAAGCTGAAATGGCGCTGTCTGAACTGAACACTAAAGTGATTATTTCTTCTAACTACTCTGGACCTTATTTTAATTGTGGGTCCCAGTCACAGTCTCTCTTCCTTTTTAAACTCATCTGACCGAGCTTGCTGACCTTCTTGCCCGCATCTCCTTCTCCTATTTTCCTCCTCCAATAACCCAACAGCCACTCTTAATTCACCCAAATCAGATTCATTTCGTTGCACTCCCCTTCCCTTAAACAAATTCGTGTCCTCACGAATAAAATCTGGAAATTGGCGAGCAATTCGATCATAATCTTCCCAAGTGGCGTCCTCACGAGATTGATTTTGCCATTGAATCAAAATTTGAGTTGCTGCTGCATTTCCCTTCTTCACCATTTTTCTGGCCAAAATCAATTGAGGTTTCAGATTTGAATTGACTTCTGGACCAAGCACGGGCAGCATCGGAGAAGGTACCTGGTTATCTCCAAGCTTTGCCTTTAGCTGGGACACATGGAAAACCGGGTGTATGACCGAATTAGGTGGTAAGCTAAGCCGGTACGCTACAGTACCGATCTTTTGAACAACTTCGAAAGGCCCGTAATACTTTGAACTCAGTTTTGGACTGCGCATCCCAGCCACTGAAATCTGTCGATAGGGCTGAAGTTTCAGGTAAACCCAACTTCGCACCTCGAATCTTCTTTCAGTACGGTGTTTATCTTCATTCCGCTTCATCCTTTCTTGAGCTTTAATCAAATTCGCCTTCAGTAGAGCAAGAGCTGTCTGGCGATCTCTCAAGTAATCATTTACTGACTCGACTTGGCTTCTTGGAGCACTACCCAAACCCAGCTGAGGAGGAGGGTAACCATATAGCGCTTCAAAAGGCGAAACTTTGATAGCACTGTGATAATTCGAATTATACCACCATTCTGCCAATGTCAAGTAATTAACCCATCTCCCTTGCTTATCGTATACCATGCCACGTAGATAGGCCTCTAGACACTGATTCACCTTCTCAGTTTGGCCATCCGACTGAGGGTGATATGCCGTGCTCATGTTGAGCTGAACCTCTAGCTTAGCCATTAACTCACGCCAAAATCGACTTGTAAAAATTGGATCTCTATCTGATACGATACTGTTAGGTAGACCATGAAGCTTATACACCCCATCCATAAACGCTTGAGCTACAGTGGATGCTTTGAAAGGGTGACATAAAGGCACAAAATGGGCGTATTTGGTAAAGCGATCAACTACAACCATGATTACCTCAAACCCCTTAGATTTAGGAAGACCAGTAATGAAGTCCATCCCTATGCTCACCCATGCTCCCTTAGGTATTGGTAGGGGTTGGAGAAGACCAGCTGGAGCTGTATGGTCAGTTTTGTTTATTTGGCAATTCCCACACTTCTGTACATACTGATGCACTACCTCTTTCAGCCCAGGCCAAAAAAATTGTTTCTTCACCCTTTGATATGTGGCATCAATACCAGACTGACCTCCTAAGCAAGATGCATGCAGTTCTCTCAAAATTTCTTGTCTCCAATTGCCACTTCCTCCCACACAGATTCTAGTTTTGTAGTATAATACCCCTTGGTGTTCTGACAATTTTGTATCCTCAGCTTGTTGAGGTCCTTCTCTCACTTTCTTTTTCAATCCTTCACTCCACTCATCCCCCATGTAACTAGCTCTTACTTCTTGTACCCATTTAGGTATTAACTCCGTCACTGCCATCACTCCACTCTTTTCTTCAAGTTCTTCACCATTTTGCCCCTCTCTTCTTGAGAGTGCATCAGCTACTTTATTTTCTGCCCCCTTTTTGTATTCTATTTTGTAAGTGAGACCTAATAGCTTGCTCAATCCCCTATGCTGCATAGGCGTATTCACTCTTTGCTCCAACAAGTATTTTAGACTGATCTGATCAGTTCTGATTATGAACTCAGATCCTAAAAGGTAATGCTTCCATTTCATGACAGTAGTATAAAGAGCTAGAAGCTCTTTCTCGTAGGTTGATAGCGCTTGGCTTCTTACTCCTAACTTCTTACTCAAAAAAGCAATAGGCCGTTTGTTTTGCATTAGAACTGCTCCTATGCCAATCTGACTGGCATCAGTTTCAACTATGAAAGGTTGGCTAAAATTAGGCAGTTGGAGTACAGGAGCTGACACCATAGCTTTCTTCAACTCCTCAAATGCCTTCTGAGCTTCATGGTTCCATTTGAATACATTTTTCTTGAGCAGTTCAGTCAATGGCTTGGAAATTACTCCATACCCCTGCACAAATCTTCTGTAATAGCCGGTGAGCCCAAGGAAACCTCTCAAGTTTTTTACTGTTTGTGGTACTAGCCAGTGCAGCATCACCTCTATCTTGCTGGGATCAGTTGCCACCCCTTCCTTGGAGATCAGGTGACCTAAGTACTCCACTTGATTGACAGCAAATGAGCACTTTGACATCTTCACATAGAGCTGGTTTGCTTGCAGCACCTGGAGAGCTTGCTTGAGATGTTGCACATGTGATTCAAAATCCCTGCTATACACCAAAATATCATCAAAAAATACAAGAATGAATTTTCTGAGATAGGGTTTAAAAATGCTGTTCATGAGGGCTTGAAAGGTGGCAGGAGCGTTAGTCAACCCGAAAGGCATGACTTTAAACTCGTAATGGCCTTCATGGGTGCTAAAAACAGTCTTGTGCACATCAGCTTCATGCATCCTTATTTGGTGATAACCCGATCTCAGGTCCAGCTTGGAAAAGAAGTGGGCCCCATGTAATTCATCAAGTAAATCATCAATAATCGGGATAGGGAACTTGTTTTTTATTGTATCCTCATTCAGCTTTCGATAATCTATGCACATACGCCATGAGCCATCCTTCTTCTTCACCAAAAGCACTGGAGAGGAATAGGTGCTGGTGCTTGGTTGAATAAATGAATTCTGGATCAGCTCTTGCACAATTTTCTCTATCTCAAGTTTTTAGGAATGTGAGAAACGGTAAGGCCTTTGAGTAAATGGTTTAGAATCAGGTTTGAGCTCAATTTTATGATCAATAATTCTCTTGGGAGGAAGGGATTTGGGTTCCTCAAAAACTGACTGAAATTCAGCCAAAACAACCTCAATTAAAGGCTGAAAAACTGAATCTTTGGAGACATTTTCCTCCTCCAGCTTAAACAGCTGCCCATACCACATTTGACTCCCCTTCTTCCGTTCTTTGCATATATCAATCTCTCCTTCACACAGTTGAATTTCAGCAGCATCTCCTTTATTGACCAATTTGATCTTCTTGCCATCTTTCGTTAATGCCAGCATTCCTCCTAAATTCATCGTTATATCCCCCATACTAGCAATCCAGTCTACCCCTAATATCACATCATACCCTTGTTGGGGTTTTGACGGTTCAAACCCATTAATTTAGCTTAACAGCGGAAGTGTGTAAAACAAAATTTTTACAGTTAAGTTAAGCTAAAAATTAAACGAGGTATGTCAGGAAACCTTCCAAGGCGGTCCACCTTCAGTATTCCTTTGGCATCAAAACCTCATTTAATTTATTTACAGATCTACTCCATGATTGATTTTCTAAAGCATTAAATCTATTTACAAAATAGATTAATATAACAATTTATACCTTGATTCCAAATCTCAGTTGGAATGCAGAATAAGCGAGAAGAGCTACACCAAGGAAGGAATCGACTCGTAGTATCACACGTGTGATACCTCTATCGATTATCCACCAGGACTAACCGGAGAGCGGTTTATTTCTTCTGCCAGAAATACCGTAAACCGCGGAATTCTGCTGAAACACTATTCACCGAGAAAAAGGACAAAATAAATATATTTGTGTCCCGAGGTTACTTGGTATCGCTTTAAAAGCTAAACCGCGGGATTTCGCAAAATATATTATTTTCCTAATCTCGAAATAACCGAAATCAAGGAAGAGAGAAAAACCGATTAACAAAGTAATCAGATTAACACGTGAATTAGTGAGTCTTTCTCTCTACCCCTACCCCTCTATTTATAGACTTTTGAGGAGGTTTGCAAAAGACCAAAATACCCCTCAAAACAAATCTATTTACCAAAAGCCCTTGACACCTCATCCTTTTATCATGTGAAATGATCAAAATACCCTTGCCACCTCACATGACACATGTCAACACATGGGAAGTTGGCACCAAGGGTAAAAAGACCATTTTGCCCTTGGCCCATTAAGGCATGAATAGTGTTGGGCTTTGATTTTGGGCTTTGACTTTGGGCCTTTAATTTTAATTAAGGCTTTGATTATTTTGGGCTTTTAAATCCATAATTCAAACCCATAATTAACAATTAAAATTCCAAATCATATATATATAATTGTCATGTACAATTATATTTCTTTTCGGTTATTGTTCGGTAACTTTTATACAACGTAACGTGTACGTTTATAAATTAACCGTTGTTTCTGCTTGTCATTCTAAATGACATTTATAATTTAATTATATCACGTATAATTAATTATAACCATCTTAATATTAATTATAATCAATTTATAATTAATCAGTAAGATTCTCCGAGTAGCTCCTATATGGTGTGACCCAATAGGATCTGTGTTATGTTGGTAAACAGAGTTAAAACTGTTTTAACTTCTGTTAGTCATGGGTGGCATCTGGCAACACATCATGACCATCCAATTACACAGATAATGCTGTACTGTACAATATCACGATCCAGTAAACAATTTACTTGTGTCAGTTCTTCTGTCTCATAGCTATCAGATCAGTTTTAAGGTAGATATGTGTCATCCTTGTTAACTGTATCTTTTCTTGATCTTGAGTAGATTATCAAATATAATTACTCTTGTAATTATACTGCATGCAGATAATCTAACTCTACCAAGGGGCCCAGTGATGCTATAGCTCGTATAGAGATACGAGGGACAAATAGTACTCTTGGCAGACTATCACTTCCTCACCTAAGCTATACATGTGGAAATGCTACCGTTATGGCTGCTTTTTACGGACAGCGTTAGATAACACTTACTCATATATATTTCTTAATGGGAACGATAAATACCTCATACTGTAGAACTTTGACACTAAATGAAAACATAAATGACACGAACACAATTCTATTTAATGTTTCATTCGGGGTCTGTCAAATACCATGTTCCTAGAACATGTATCTATGTGATTAAAATGACATCTCGTGTCAGGTGGTTTGTAAAACTTAACCATCTTTTAATCCACATACTAACCTTATAGCGGTAATTAGTGTTCCTGCTAATTACCTTGGTCAGTGACCTTTTAAGAGTATATATTATCTATATTATGAAGTTTCACAATTTCAGTCATGAACTCGAAATGATCCACAAATGCAATAATACTCAAGGTAACAAAATGATATATAAACATTCAATTCATGAACAAAGCTTTATGATTAACTTATCGTATTATTGACTTCTAGATTATTACAAACTAACAACCCTTGGCAATCTAGCAACCTCAAATTTGCTGAAAATGGATGCCCTTGTAGTGCAAAAACAGCTCCTTGACACATAGAATTAGAAACCACTCTATTGCCCATAGCACATCTTACTGTTAGAGGGGTAGTATTGGTAGTAGGCAAGTTGAGACTTTGGACCAGTTTAGGGTGGATGAAAGAGTGTGAAGCTCCTGTATCAATCAGAACACAGATGGGTATATCTTGCATGGAACCCGAATATCTGAGGGTCTGACTCAGATTCGAGTTGCTGATACTGTTTAGAGTAACAATGGGTTCCTCTCCCATGTACTCTTCCTCTTCTTCATTCAAGAGATCTTGTTCTACTTCCTCAACATTCAACATATAGAGACTCTTACTACACTTGTGTCCATGAAACCACTTCTCCCCACATTTATAACACAAATTCATTGCTTTCTTTTGCTCAAGAGTGAGGCTGTTATGTGGTTTTGGGTTTGGGTTTGGGTTTGTGTCAGGCCATTTCTTGGAACTAAAATCAATTGGTTTAGTGGTCTTAAAGGGCTGAAAAGGTTGAGATTTGAGGTAATTGGGTTTCTTCACTACCACTTCCACTTCCAAAGCTAGGTTAAAAGCTGCATTCAAAGTTTTAGGTTTGAAGAGGTTGATTGGATTTTGCAACTCTTCTCTCAGCCCACATACAAAACTCCACACAAAGAAATAATCTTGTTTAATGCCGGTTTCAGATACCAGTCTAGATTTGGCCTTTTGGAACTGTCTAATGTACTCTTCCACATTACCAGATTGCTTAATTTTCTTGAATTACATCACAGGATTGGTACTGCTTCTAGCTTTGAACCTCTCAAAGACTTCTTCTACCAAGATTTGCCATGGAGGATTAGGGTTTTCAGTTCGGTAACAGCTATACCACTCTTTGGCATCTCCACGAAAATTCATGGATGCCATCCTGGTTTTGTACATCTCAGATGTCTGGTATACCTCAAAATAGAAATTGCAATCCTCATACCAGTCAATGGGATTAGTACCATCAAAAACCGGAAAATCTAATCGAGGTAGATGAACCTTTTGTGCATGTTGTGGGTTCCCTTGATGACGAATCTCTCTTCTGATCTCAGGCCCATCAGTTCTCTCCCAACCCGGTGAGATGCTTTTCTCCCGATCAGTGTCTCTCCTAACGCGCTTACGTCCTCTCACGGATGTGCTGCTACATTGTCCTTTTTCTTGTGGTTGCCTGGAGATCCATTCAGTGAACATGGTGGTTAGCGCATCGAGCTTAGTGTTTGTTTCTCTAATCGCCCCGTCTACCCGGTCAATACGCTCATCTCTGATTTGAAACAATGCCTGCGTCTCCTTGGTGAAACGAGCTAGTCTCTCATTGACGACTGCCACGTCACTAGGTTCCTCATCCTCTAGATGGTCATTTCTCTTCGATCTCGGCATTCTTGCGGAATCTTGATCGCTCAGAGCTGCACACCCAGCTGCGATCTTGTGGCTCTGATACCAAGTTGCTACAAGAATATCTCCTACAGCTGACTGGAACCGAATTGAATCAGTTCTAATGAAGAACGGTAGGAATTAAGGTCGAAATTAAGAATACGGAGGAAATAAGTGGTAAAGAACAAGGTTAGAACTTTCTGTAAAATTTCATACTTTTCTTCATATCCAGAACCATCATTACATCTGTCTTATATAGACGATTCAAACAAAACTAAATTTGTTAAAAACAGTAAAGAATTGACTCCTATTACATCTCCACTTGACACATGGCTGCCACATATGCAAAATAAGCTGAAATGGCGCTGTCTGAACTGAACACTAAAGTGATTATTTCTTCTAACTACTCTGGACCTTATTTTAATTGTGGGTCCCAGTCACAGTCTCTCTTCCTTTTTAAACTCATCTGACCGAGCTTGCTGACCTTCTTGCCCGCATCTCCTTCTCCTATTTTCCTCCTCCAATAACCCAACAGCCACTCTTAATTCACCCAAATCAGATTCATTTCGTTGCACAGAAAGTATATTAATTTGATGATATTCAACTATAACACACCTCTGGCTCTTTTATTCAATCCAGTTAATGAGGATGGATCTAATTACACTTTTTTTTTTATGATACCGAATTACACTTTATGTTTACAAAGTTTAAACAGTTGATTCAAACCGTTCAACTTGATGGATATGTTAAAATGTGCCTGCAAATCATTATATTTTTCTGAATTTTTTTACTATTTATTAAGACGGATATAAAAATTCAACGGTCTCAATATAACGATTTTGTTAAATACTTAATAAATAGTTAAAAATTCTAAAAAATGTAAAATTATATTTGCAAGTACATTTTAATATATCTATTATGTTGAACGGTTTGGATCGACTGTTTGGAATTTGAAAACTTTGAAAATGGAGAGTGTAATTCGGTGTCACCAAAAAATGATGTAATTGGATCCCTCCTCCTAATTAATATAGCATTATGTAATTTTAATTCTATACCAATTTTAATTTTCATATACTCAAGAGTAAAGTTTAGTTTAAAATCCAACATTACATAAATTATTTATATTATGAGTAGTTAATGTGTATAAAAATTATGAAACGTGATAGGGGTTTTAACTTCAAATTTAATTGCAAGAAATCATTAGTTCTGAATGCATCAAACAAACGATGTTCGAATCTCATTCACGCATACCATCGTGCAAGTTTATGAATTTAATAAATTTATTACACAATTTCATTTCAAGCGTGCCTAAAAAATCCAGCAAAATTAGAACAAACTTTTAAAGGAGATTGTTGTGCGACATAAGTTGTCAATTTTAAATTATTAGACTTCTAAAGTATAATAAAACGAGAGCCCAACTAAAGAGATTTTTACTATATCATATATATATATTTTTAATTTACATATATAATTTTACTTGAATAAAAAAAAAAATCATTCCTCGCGCTAGGTACGAATTCGACCTTTGAAGCCAACAAAGAAAAAATCTTCAAAACAGAATCGATGTTGTTGGAGAGCAGAGGCTTCTAAAAATGACTGAAATCTACATGATAATTAATAGAATAATTATTTTAGTATCCGTGCTATAGCACCCGCATTGTACATGCGCTACAGTACTTGCATTTAGAGGAATAATGTATTATGGTCCTCACTATTTATTATTTAAAAAAATTATTATACAATCTCCACTAATTATTATTCTAAAATTCCAGCATCACTATTTCTCTATGATCCCCATTAGTTATTAGTTCACCTTTTACAGTCTCTGCACTCGTCCCCACGTCAATCTTTATCTGACAAAAATAATTGATTTCATAGGAATAAATATTTCAGTATATAAGTATAAATACTTTAAATACTTAAGTATTAATACTTTCAGTGTCATATGTAAAAAATACTTAGATATTTATACCTTCGTAGTTATAAATACTTAGAAGATAAGATATCAACACTTAAAAATAAGATATTATTACTTTGATTATCCCTTTTCGAGTTCCCCAATCATCCCCACATCAACCTTCCTCTAATGAAAATAGTTGACCTTATAAGTATAAATACTTCCAATACTTATATATTAGTACTTTCAATACTTAGATATTAATGTTTTCAATGCTATATGTAAAAATTACTTGCTAGTATAGGTATAAATACTTGTATGACAATGTATAAATACTTGCACGACAGTGAGTCTGAAAGCACATCATCATGGATCTCATTTGAAATAGAAAATTACGTAAATACTAATAAATTTAGGAAAATAAATAAATTGTGAAAATTTTGCGGTCCCTGCAATAAGTTATATTTTTGTATTTAATTTTCAGTAGTCCCCCGGGAGTACAGTGCGGGTATTGTTATATTCGTGCTACAGTACCTGCGCAATAAATAATTGTTTACCTCATAACTATAAATATTTTCATACAGAGGTATTAAAACTTTAGGAAAAAAATTCGAACTGTGGAGTTTTTGTGATTCCCACAAAAAATTATCTTTCTACATTTAATTTTCAGTAGTTCTCTATGTGGATACTGTAGCGCGGGTCCTGTTATCTGCTCCCTCATTAATAAGGTGCTAAATATTATGCAGAACTTGTAAATATAAAGAGAGATAAGTGAAAATTGAGAATTGTAGTTAATACCGCATTTGATACTTATTTGTTTCTGTATTTTAAAAACAAAACATTGCAACAAAATCACTAGCAGATGTTAGATGTTAGAAATAGTGATGCAAATTTTGGTTTAGTGCAATTAGGTTTCGGATCTGAAAAAATGCAGCGCAAAACCGGTTTCTGATTGGCATTAACTTATATCTAATTCAACTTAAATTTTTAGTACCAAACGAACCAACGCACCACATTAAGTCGAGCCAAAACATAAAGATTGGCACATGCTGGAGTCATTGTTGCTACTGCGATCAAGTGTGTACTCAATATAATGACTGGAATATTTTTTAGTCACTAGATTCCATAAGACGAAAGATAGAAGGGATGTGCAATGTCTGATTTGCTGATGCAATGAGAGACTTTAGTGTGCGCTCCATAAATAAATAAATAAAAACGAGAGAATGTGAAAAGAGTAAGAATACGAGCTATCCTCTTAAACGGGGGTGGTCCGGGTCGACGTAGAAATTGCGGCCATTTTTATTAATATCCTTCAAAAAAAATAAAATTTTAAAAATAACTCCGCATATTATTTTTTTTTTAAAATGCCCCGACCGCCTGGAACAGTGGCGGTCCAAAAATCAAGCCGACCGCCTAGGTCTTGGGCGGACCACACCCCAACCAAACCGCCCCAGACACGGGCGGTTCTCTTCATTTTTTTTTTTTCTTTTTAATGTTGTTTTTTTTTAAACAGAATTTTTTTTTTATTTTTTGTATTGAAATATTAGAAATGTTGAATATATTTCTTTAAAAATAGATAGAATACAATATAATTTGATTTATTAGAAAGACTGCAACAAATAACCCGGATTAATATTTTTCAGGCCGGATTTTTCGCAGCTGTAAGAAAAATTAATATATTTCTTTATGTGTTATTGGAAAAAAAATAAAAATGCTTATATTTTGAGTTATTGATCTCGGTTCAAAAGTCACTTCTATGTAATCTAGAAAATATTGTGATCCTTCTAGGAAATTTAATTTATAAAAAAGTGTATCTATTTTGAGAATTCTTTTTTAATAACAAATATTAAATAACTTAAATTTTTTATTTTTTTTCAAAAATAAATGCAATTTTTCATAAATTAAATATTCTAGAAAAATTACAATATTTTCTAGATTACATAGAAGTGACTTTTGAACCGGGATCAATAACTCAAAATCTAAGCATTTTTATTTTTTTCCAATAACACATAAAGAAATATATTAATTTTTTTTACAGCCGCGAAAAATCCGGCCTAAAAATATTGATCCGGGTTATCTGTTGCAGTCTTTCTAATAAATCAAATTATATTGTATTCCATCTATTTTTAAAGAAATATATTTAACATTTCTAATATTTCAATACAAAAAATTAAAAAAATTAAAAAATTAATATTTTTTAAAAATAAAAAAATAAAAAAAAACCACACAACCCGCCCCTGACAGGGGCGGTTCTCTTATTTTTTATTTTTAAAAAAATATTTATTTTTTAATTTTTTTAATTTTTTGTATTGAAATATTATAAATGTTAAATATTTTTCTTTAAAAATAGATGGAATACAATATAATTTGATTTATTAAAAAGACTGCAACAGATAACCCGGATTAATATTTTTCAGGCCGGATTTTTCGGAGCTGTAAGAAAAATTAATATATTTCTTTATGTGTTATTGGAAAAAAATAAAAATGCTTAGATTCTGAGTTATTGATCCCGGTTCAAAAGTCACTTCTATGTAATCTAGAAAGTATTGTAATTTTTCTAGAACATTTAATTTATGAAAAGTTACATTTATTTTTGAAAAAAATAAAAAAAATTAAGTTATTTAATATTTGTTATTAAAAAAGAATTCTCAAAATAGATACACCTTTTTATAAATTAAATTTCCTAGAAGGATCACAATATTTTCTAGATTACATAGAAGTGACTTTTGAACCGAGATCAATAACTCAGAATATAAGCATTTTTATTTTTTTCCAATAACACATAAAGAAATATATTAATTTTTCTTACAGCTGCGAAAAATCCGGCCTGAAAAATATTAATCCGGGTTATTTGTTGCAGTCTTTCTAATAAATCAAATTATATTGTATTCTATCTATTTTTAAAGAAATATATTCAACATTTCTAATATTTCAATACAAAAAATAAAAAAAATAAAAAATTTCTGTTTTAAAAAAAAACAACATTAAAAAAAAAAAATGAAGAGAACCGCCCATGTCTGGGGCGGTTTGGTTGGGGTGTGGCCCGCCCAAGACATAGGCGGTCCGCTTGATTTTTGGACCGCCACTGTTCCAGGCGGTCGGGACATTTTTTTAAAAAAATGGTATGCGGGATTATTTTTAAAATTTTGTTTTTTTTGAAGGATATTAATAAAAATAGCCGTAGAAATTGAAAGAAAATGATATTTATTTTTTTCTTTAATCTGGACTCCTCTTCCATCTCTTCTCTTTGAATTCTTGAAGCACCATTCTAAGATAAAATATTAATACATACAGAGCGGACTTAGGATTTTTGTTAGGAGGGGCAAAAAAATATGAAATCGGATTTAAACTCATTAACTAATTGAGTACTCAATAAAAAAAAATATTTTGACTTATATTTTCCAATACCCTGACTTATAATTTCTGATCCTATAACTTATAATTAATATTACCAATCATAATTTAAGAAATTTATTTTAATTTTAACACTAAATTTAATCCAAATTACAAATTAAACATTCAGAGAGGGACAAAAAAATTTCCAGAGAGGGTCAAAGTCGATTGATACCAATAAATCACCACTAAAACTCGAAATCCAAAGGAGGTGCTACAATAAATTAACCCCTGAACACATAGGCAACCATGCGAAGTTATATTAAAATAATAAAAATATGTACTAGCGTATCGTACTTTTAAGATCTTTATATAGAGTTGGGCTAATATGACACTAGTGTTATATAAAACTAAATAACACCATATCTTAAATCCTTAGATCTGCTTTAAGACCCGTACAAAATGAAGTGCTTGAACAGTAAAAGCGGATATTACGGATCTTAAAGCAGATCTAAGAGTTTAAGATGTGGTGTTATTTAGTTTTATATAACACTAGTATCATATTAGCCAAACTTCTTTATATATATATATATATATATAGAGGAGGGATCAAGTTACAACATTTTTTGAGTTACAACAAGTTACAACAAGCTTTTTTTTTAAATTTGAAAGTCCAAATCGTCGATCCAAACCGTTAGATATGATCTCTACAATAAAATGTACTTGGAGACCAAATTTTACATTTTTTGGAAATTTTTTACTATTTATTAAGATGGGTACAAAAACTAGTCAAATTTAGACCATTGAATTTTGTACCCATCTTAATAAATAGTAAAAAAATTCCAAAAAATATAAATTTGGTCTCCAAGCACATTTTGTTGTAGAGATCACATCTAACGGTTTGGATCGACGATTTGGACTTTCAAATTTAAAAAAAAACTTGTTGTAACTTGTTGTAACTCAAAAAATGTTGTATCGCTCTAATTTTATTATAGATGATACATTACTTGTCTAGCATTTATGCAACTTGTTTGGAATATATATGTTTTTGGATTCTGCAAGAACCGAGATCTAAATTTTGTTTCACTTTATACTTATTTCTAATAAGCGTTTTAAATAAGTCAACTTGAAGAAATTAACATGTCCCTTTACTCGAAAAGAACTTAACAAATCCTACTCTTATTATAAAATGTTTAGGAAACAAATTCAACTCTGCTATCATTAACTGTCGCAAAATAATATAATAATTTTAGAGGGAGATTTCATGCACTCCTCAAAATCGAAATTTTTATTCAAGAAAATAAAAAATTAAAAAATTAAAAATAATAAATGTCATGTGACAATTTAAAAAATAAGAAAACAATAACAAGTCATGGCGTCTCTGCGGGACACCATGGACACATCTCAACCCATTGAAAAAAATGATTTTTTTTTTTTTTTCAAAAGTGGGATGCTATGGGAGCAACTCAACTCAGGAAACCCAAAAAAAAAATGAGAAGTCATGAGACAACCTAACCTAGGAAACGAAAAAAATCTTTCCTTCCCAATCTTGGAGACTTATTTCTTTTTTTCGTTTCCTGGGTTGGATTGTCCCACAGCGTCTCACTTTTTTTTTTCTCTTTTTTTCCTGGGTTAGATTGGGTTGCCCCATGACGTCCCACTTTATTTTATTGTTTTTTGGATTGAGTTATCCCATGACGTTCTACTTATGAAATTTTGTTTTTTTTTTCACGGTCTCGAGTGTACCATGGCGTCCCTGTGGGACGCCATGGACCCCTACTGCCTTCCCATTTTTCAAATTCTCACATGATATTTCTTATTTTTAATATTTTTAATTTTTATTTTCCTACGTATAAATTTTTTGGCTCCTCAAAAACTTTCAAATTACGTATTTTTCTCTAAATTTGTAAAATTTACAAATTTATACATTTTATTATCTTTTATATTAAAACTCATTTTAAATTTATAAAATATTAATTTTATCTTTCATCAAAGTACGTATAAGATATTTGTAGCTTGTTAAAGATAAATATTGGTCTTTAACAGAGTAACATGTCGATATATTTGTTCGATTCAAATTAATTACATCAAATCCAGTGTGATTTTTAACGGAATCGCTCCATCTAGTCAAGGGAAGCAGCTTGGGTCCGATGCCCATTGGATCCAAAGTGGTTCCAATGAGTTCTCTAACCGTCAAATTTGCTTTAAGATTCACACCAGCAATTCTGCATCTGCTTTAAAATCTGTATACACGAATCCTAAAGCAAATCCGACGGTTACCAAATTCAATGAGCATCGGACCCAAACAGATCTTCTAGTCGAGATCCAACGAGTTTTAATAGCATGAATGTTTGATATAAAATCATACGACTTATCTGTCCATCAACCCAAATTTAATCCGACCAGCGTGACAGCATGTTAGCATCCAAAGCGTTCCAGTCTTCCACTACCCCACTAAGAAATATTCCCCTTTCGCCACCGCTAATTAAGAACTCGTATCCTCTGTATTAATTCAAAAAATAATTTTTTGAATTAATGCATCTAGATTGTCCGATTTATTTTAAGATCCGTACAACTTAAATTCACACTAATATTAAAAAAAAAAAATCTGTGAATTAACTCAAAAGATGCTATTATGAGTTAACGCAGACGATGCGGGCTCGTTAATTAGGTGAAAATTTGTAAGGATTTTAGGTGATGGAACAAAACTATAGTTTTGGATAAGAACGAAAGAGGGGTACGGTCTACGGGTACGGTTCGTAATCGATACCATGCCTATAAAATAGAGGGACCACTAGATTAACCACCGACTCAAATCCATGCTTGGATAAAAAGGGTTGCACGCTACTGACGCTAGCCAACTACGCAGGTTCCACGACAATGAATAGTTAGAAGGAACTGGAACTGCGCGCAAATTATTCTAATTTTTATGACGAATAGTAAAAATGTTAAGAATTTCGTTTAATGGAAGATTGGATTATTCAATATGATAATTATTAATTAACTTATCAAGTAAATGTATAGACTAATAAACATGAATTATTTCGTATTTGTTATCTTAATGAATAAATAAACTACATATGATAATTATTTTGATTATCTGATTACATGAGGTTTATAATAATAGTAATTTAAATTAAGTACCTTTTACAGTTTTATTTAAATACTAGTTTACATTTTTCAACAAAGCCATTGAATATATATAATTTATATTTTTATGATAATATTTTATTCGTTTGCTATTTATTTAACCTGGAATGTATAAATTATCACGTAGGATATCTATAAGGTTAAACATGAACAAAAAACGATATGATGCATGCATGATAAAACCTTATCTAAATAATGTAAATTATTATGCATGATTGAATTTATGAAATACCTCACGTGAAAACTCGCGTTTTTTTTTTCTTTCTGAAGTACCTCACCTGATTTGAAATATGTATATTATTTTTTACCAGTGTTGTAAATAACGATATACGGTCGTCAGACATATAGAGTATTGTTAAACGATTAATTGAGAATAATATGTTATAATCGGAAACAATAAGTCGACTAGCCGGAAAAACCTATGACAGTTTAATCATTGTCAATGACTAATCGATCGATTAATCAATCTAAACAAATATTTTTTTACAACACTGTCTTTTACAGCGCCTCACGTTAACGTGACACTTAGATTGTCTTCCATAAATAACTGTACAGCGAAAATGAAGAGAAAGAAAAGAGATGAGAGACCAGAGAGTTCACCCTCCTTTGTACACATAACTTTCCTTTGCTTTTATCAAAATTACGGTGGCTCGTTTCTGTGGGAAAGAGATAACGGAGTCAAGGAAAAAAAAAAGGAGGAGAAAAAGACAGTCTTATCCTACACAACTTAAAAGGTGGAGACATCCTATTAAAGGTCAGGATTTAATTAAAACTAATTACTGTATTACAGCCAAAATTCATATACTGCACTGTAGACAATCCTTATAATATATTTTGAAGTTAATTAAGCTCAGCAAACACCTTAGTGAACTTAAAGAACACCCTAGTTTTACTCTACTTTGAAAATGTATACTAATGTCCAAAAAAGCTTCTTCTTTTTCCAAAACATCGAAATTAATTTAAATTCTATATAAATATCAGTTTTTTTAAATATTTTGTAGGGATACTGTGTTTTGATATAATTTGAGAAAATATTTATAAGTGGTCAAAATATGAAGAAAAAGAATTTGAAAAAATGATTTAAAAACATAAAAACTATACGTGTCCTGCTGTGATATTATAACGACCATTTTTAGATGTGCCAGCAAAAAAATTAGAACAAATCACGACTAAATACATGATATATACATGTCTTGATACGTCTAACAAGATTGTTCTATGTTCTTAATTGTGCTTGCTGACGGATAATATCTAATACGTTGTGGCTTTGCATTACACTAGTTGTTAAAGAGGGCGAATTGCAATTTATTTCTCTACTGGTTCTGTTCATCCGCTCTTATCCAGTCTAGATCTCCACAGTAGGAGAGGATTTTTGTTTAAATACAATCAAATTTAATATTTTTAACGAAACAAGTATCATTTATTTGAATTCTACAAAAAATGACTCTATTGATCCTGCATTCGGTGGAGGTACAAAGACGTTTGCTTCACTGATCCGTTTATGATTTAATCTAATTACATAAATCAATAGTAAATAGCTCCATGAACTCACAGAAACAGTGAAGCAATGAAGCTGTTTTTTTTTTTTATAAAAATCAAATAATAATACATATTATGTTGAAATATTTAAAATTAGTTTTATATTACAAAAAAAAAAAATTGCAGGAAAGTCCACTCACTAGAGGCGCTCTGATAATTAGTTATTATTTTACGCCAGCGGCATTCTTGGCCTCAGTCACGTGTTCAGCACTCCTCGTCAGATCAATTAATTACTACTGTTACCATTTCTCCATTCCAAGAAAAACTGGAACAGTCCCCTAATTCATTATTCATCATGTGTATTATATAGTTGCCAACTTGCCATAGCATGGTTATTAAAATTATATAGATAATTAATTATTGCTCAACTCAATTATATATTTTTCGAGTAGATATGATTTTTATGTGTCGATAACTGAAAGTTTGTAATATTAACTGAGGTAATTATGATACATCTTAATATGATAATATAGATAGTTTATTACTTTGTTAAACTAAATAGTGTCATTTTGATGCGTATATATAATGACATCTATTTTAAAATTGGATTACAGACTCCTTACTCCTTACATTTCTAATATATAATAAAGTTGAATGAAGTGATGGTATATGGTATATACTATGAATTCATATATTTTCATTATTAGGTCTAAACAATATATCTGAATTGCTCCACATAATCTTCATATATGAAAAATGCACTTGAAGACCATATTTTATGTTTTTTAATTTTTTTATTATATATTTTGATAGATAGAAAACCACTATTTTTGGATGGCTCAGAATCTTTAGATCAAACGATTTTCTACCTATTGAAAAAATAGTAATAAATTCTAAAAAATGTAAAATTTTAAATCCAAGTACATTTCCTTATATATATCATATTAAATAGTTCAAATCAATTGTTTAAATTTTAAAATAAAAATATATGTTCATAATAGAGATCAATATGTTTTATGCTTAGTACAGTAGCCTCACCAAAATATGGTGACAATGGAGACGATAGGAGCCAGAAACTAAGAAACTCTTAACTGGATGTGAATTTTGAAAATATCCTGGGGTCAACCACCAAAAAATTACTTACTATCGGTTGCATGGATGCAATTAAAGTTCTTCAGCTGGACTGAGTGTTTCGTTTAATTATGAATTCACAAAGGAAAATGAGTGGGGTCACTCTCTGATTGTTTCGGTGCATAAATAATTCCAAAGACCAGGTGTAGAAGGAAGGAATTTGGAGGAAACAATAGACAACTGAGATCACCGCCCACTGGAAAGTTACAAAGCAGGCGTCAGGCTTTTCAGTTCTATCATGCCGCCATTTATCTTCAAAATAAAAGTTGTTATCACCAGAGTCGGATGCAGGATTTTTATCAGAACGGGACGATAATCGAATGCAAATAATTTATTAGATACAATTTAACATAACAAAAAAATGTCAATTAATATAATAAAAATCTCAAACTACTTGAAAAAAATTAATATTTTGATTCAATTAATTTTTGTTATTTGGAATCAGCGCCTATTTGGGCTCCGCTAGTTTGTTTCGCTCAGAAAATTTATATGGGCTCCGTTCCGTCTATTAAAATTCCAAAATGAGCTACAGGGGGGCAATTTGAATTTCAGAGAGGGGCAGAGATCCGAAAAACAGATTTTTTGCACTATTTATAAAAATCCAGCGGGGGACAGCTGACCCCCCTGTGCTACAGTAGATCTGCCCCTGGTTATCACTATAATAATTAGATATATGTGGTCCTTAAAAATATGAAGCAATTTGAGTTAAATTTTTTTGGTAATAATGAACGAAAAAAAAAAATATCAACTTAAGCATACTAATTACAGCGATATTGTTTTGATAATATAAAATGTTGGTTTTTCAAAAAATTAATCAAATTGAAATAGAACAAATGAATACTTTTGCAGCCCATTAATTGTATGAAGCCCAGCATTGGATCAAATTTAACCGGTGACTTCTTTCTCCAAAACCAGTACAATCGGCCCAAAAAAGCCCATGATTCAATTCTCACAGACAAACATAGTAACCCTTGTGCTGAAGCCCATCCATAGCCTAACCAAAATGCCTCCTGGTGGAAATGATTGAAAATTAACATTAACAAAGCCTAGTCTCAAAAATTGCAAACATGAAAAAAATACTCAAAACTACGTTGTTTTGCAAAATAATATATGATTTTATGGATTTTGCAGAATTCTTGATTTTATGATAAAAAGACAAATTTTATAAAAATGTGTTTTGCAGGCTATGCTAATTTTCGAGAACTTTGCTCTGAACATTCTAATTTTGAGAAATTAGGCATTTTAAACACACAAGATTCATTCAAACAAACAATTTGACAACGGTGAGATCCAATAAACACTTTTGACTCAAATTTAGATAAAGATATTGACGTCACTGTTTTCACTTCTGCAGCGCAAGGGGCATATGGCTTTTTTTTTTTATTATTTTACTCTGTTACCTAATGCCTGATGGCTATTGCTAGAGATTTGTTACATTGCTCGATTGCTTGCGATTGAAAAACAACATGAATTGTAGGGATTTTGGGGTCATCAGATTTGAAATTCGGCCTACGGGCCATGTAAGAACCAAAAAAAAAAAGATTTGAAATTCGTACGGACAGCCGAAAATATTGATTTGGTGTATTTGTTTTTAGATCGGACGGATTTGATTTGTAAATAACAAGGGTCTGTTCGGCTAACAAATGGGAATGGACACAGGCGTGAAAATTGAACTGAAAAACACTATTTATGTGGAAAAAAAAATTCAGTTGAACTGAATTTTTTTTTTCCCATGTGAACAGTGATCCAGCCGAACAGGCTCTAAGATCTTGTCTTTCCGGTTTTCAGACATGAAAAGCAATTGATAGTTGACTCCAAAATATTAGCTGTTTCAGTTAAGGTATCTAAATTTTTAAATCTTCCATTTAAATTATTCATTTGAAAATTTTGTTGCACTTTTTGCAGTTGATAGTGGACACCCCAAATTATCATATGATTTCTGTTTAGGTCCTTTTTTTTTTTTTAATTTCAATTTAAAACTCTTATAATTGAACCAGAGTAGAGTTCAAGCTCAACAAGATCTCTACCCTAGAATACTAAATTTTTATATATCTATAATGTTTCAATTATAAAAGTGTTACGGAACAAATATCGTTTTTTTTAGATGAATCTTTATCTAATGATCAATATAAAGACTGTCTTTTATAAATTTTATCGTGAGGTGTTCTTTATAAATTTAAATATCTATTCGCTTGAAACCAAGACAATGGGAATTTTACAGTAAAATTAAAAGGCTCCGTAATTTATTTATTTTTAATTTAACCTCTTTAAGTACCTTATTTTTGGTTATATCAGAGCAAGTTGTTCTTGATAATGACCTAAAAAAAAAATCTGATCGCATGGGTGGTCCCAAATCAAATGCGAGTAAATTTTGAGATGCAAGTTGTATGGATCTTTAGAAAATGGCATTGAAATGCACATTAGACTCAAATTTTAATTTTTTTTTTAAAATGAGACTCAAATTGAAATTTGATAGATAAAATTTGTATTCAATTCTCTTCAAGATGCATATATATTGAAGTGTGCGCCTTGAACAGATCAGTTAGAAACACTGCTTATCGAATCCAAATTGAGTTCGATGAGCATCCAACCTACTCTGCTCCCTTGGACCTATGGTCTTTAGACATAAACTCAACAGTTTCTTTTTCTTTTTTTAGAAATTCAAAAATCAAATTATCTAGAAAGGGATAGATCAACTTTTTTCCTGATAAAATAGATGAGACCAAATAGTTATACCACATTGGAATATCTACTAGGATCGTACCAGTAATCGATCCAGTAGCTTGGAAAAATTGCAGCATGCTTTAGCCACAAATAATAAAGCTGTGTAAACTGTATTGCCTAAAAGTCATCAGAGCCGAATCAATGATTCGGTTCAATTGAAGACATGCCAATAATATAAACTTATTTATCCGGTTTCATTGACTGTCCACACTTTGTAACCGTTGGTGTAATAATTGTAAAATCAGAGAGACATAATCATTAATTCCATCCCATCCCTTTCTCAAAATAAATAAATAAATCAATTCATCTGGTTTTTCCGATAATTTATTTATTTTTAATTCTATAATATATTTCTGTAAACCAAGACAGGACTGAGTTTCCTTACCAGAAGGAACAGGTGCCAGGTTATCACGTCCCTTTGTCTCAAATTTAAACAACCATCATCATTAGATATAGCTAACAATTCATAGATTATGGCCCAGAAATGGATACATCTCCTAACCTCCATCCACGGTCCCTGTTCCCGTCTAATTAGATACTTAACTAATCGTAATTAGTTGGTCAAGTAGTCTCAATTTTTTTAACCCAAAAAGGGACAAACATCAATAGATTGGACGTCAGAGAATAAATAAAGAATTATGCCGTTGGAGTCGGGTATAGATTTTAACAGAGCAATCTTAGCTTAATGCAGCACACTAACCATATGCATCACTGTTTTGATTCTATAGTAAGTGGGCTGCATGAAGCCAAAACTACTCTGTTAAAATCTTTACCCGTTGGAGTCCTTGTAAAACAATAAACTTAATTAATGGCAATTAGTGGTAATGACCGCTTTTCAAAAGATAAAAAAAAAATTAAATGACAGACAATCACCGTAATGGAAATTAACGACCACGCAAATTGTTTCCTTATTTATGTCTGTTGTTGTTGTTTTTACCAGTACGATTTAAATTTACACGGTAAATATGACGAGATGGATTAGTAAAGTGTGACGACACCATTTGTGCAATCTCAAACAAACAAGCAAAAAGAAAAAGCTAAAAGAATGGTCAAATTGATATTCCGTAAAGATGGTTGAACTGTAAAATATCTAAACACGTGTCAAATCATAAAGTTTTTTTTTTTAATATTAGATGAATTATTGATTTTTTTTTCAAATTTAATTATATAAATATAATTGTTTTTAATAAATAATATTTATCAATACGCACAGGCGTACATAATTTAATATGCAACTTAATTATTTTATTAAGTAATTATCTATAAAAATTTATATATATTTTTAATGGTGCATAATATTTGAATGTATTTATTTTAATTCCAAATAAATTCTTTCTCTAATACATATTTTAATTTTGAGAACCCGGAGAATAGTCAAGTTAAAACACCAATATATAAATCCAACTAAAGTGATTCATGAGCTTAACCCTAAATTCTATCAAATTTATTTCAAATGATAAATCTAAATAATTTAGACCTCATTATTTAACATGTCAGATTTATAAATTTTTAGTTATTTATTGCAAACGTTTATTTTTTATTAGGTTTTATGCTCTGTGAACTTGAAAAGTAACAAATTTATCACATAAACATATCATTCGAGAAACTAGATCGATTTAAATAATATGGATTTCCAATTGAAAGTTAATTCAATAATTCATGATTTAAATTCACAAACTTAGTTTTTGATTAAAAAGGCCTAAGCCCGTTTCATTGAAACATAGTTAATTTACACCCAGTTTGAGCTAAACAGTCAACAAGCATAGACCACAACTACGTAAAGAGAAACCAAATAGAATCCCAACAACAAAAACAAAAGCACATAAACAGCCAAGTATTTAAGAAAGGAAAAGCACAATAAGATAATCTAAGCCATACTCATAGGGGCAGAGGTGAGTAGTAAAGTCGTCAAAAAAAGCGTCAATCCATTGCTTGGGTCTTTGAGCAGCAGTCTTCATGGTTCGTGGTGCATCCCCTGCATAAGCCTCTATCTCCATATGCGTATCTTCATCATCTGGATGCCAACTAGCCAAGGATATTTCATCAAGCATTGATGGCAACCAGAGAGTAGTACAAATCTTTACCTGTTCTTTCATTGAACTTGTCCAGTATTGAACAAGAGATATTATTAATAAGATAATTTGCTTAGGGGTTTTAGCTTTGCCTGTGTTGAAATACAATTCATTTCTACATTTCCATATAGTCCAACAGAGAGCGCTACACACTAAAAGCATAGAGGTCCTATGAGAAGAAGGCAGTTGGTTAGCAAAATGAAGAATATCAGAAAAAGAGTTCTAAGTTTGACTAATGTCTTGACATGAACCAATTCATAACCATATTACCTTAGTAAAATGACATTGAACAAACAAATGATTAAGTGTTTTAGGTAAATGACAAGACTGACATTTTGAATCATCTTTCCAACCTCTCTTTCAAAGGTTTTTTTGAGTTAAAATTATGTTCTTGGCTGTGAGCCACATGAAGACTAGGATTTTAAGAGGAACATGGATGGTCCACTACAGCGTTGCGTTTTGTACTTTGAGCTCTTGAAAGTTTATTAGTTTATATAGGGACTTGACTGTAAATTTTCCGGAAGCTTTCCATCTCCAACTCAATTTGTCTATGGAGTGTGTGGGAGATATGACTGATAAGATCATGTAGTTCTATCAATTTAACATATAACACTCCATGAAGTTGTCTCCTAAATTTTAAAACACTTCCTTGTGAATTAACAACAGACTGAAATGAAATATCTGGATTGCTACAAATACTGTAAAGAAATTAGAATTTAGAGGATATGGCACACTACTGAAATCAAATGTCATTTCAAATGAAAATTTGGGAGTTGATATTTGGTTCATAAGACACACTAAGGCTGCCTAAATGCTAAATTTTAGTAATGATATTCCAAAACTCAGAAAATGAGATGTTATTGTGAGTAAAATATTTGGTCAAAATCATGAATTTCCAATTCACAAATTTAGTAAGCTTAGGCTCGTGACAATTTTGTAGATTGTTTAATTATTTCGTTCATTTTCAGATTTGATGATTTAGATCGAACCTAATCATCAACTCTCTACTTTCTAATATTTGACCAGTTTTTATTTGAGTTCTTTAATTCAATATCATCATTGTTCTACAATTGTTTACTATATGACTTTTTCTACCACATTATTAGAAATAATCACTCTTTTAATTTCCAATTATCTCTATTGTTGTAATTCATTCTTTTGACTTTGTGGGACTAATATAGTTCTTTTTACATTGCTATAATTTACTTTTTAGTTCTTGCTGTTGGCAATTACAAATCAAACAAATTTCGGCGTCTTAATTTTAACTAGATATTTAAAAGCAAACCGGTAAATCAATATATAATTTATTCACCTATTGCAAAAAGGAAATTTTTTTATCTACAGAACAATAATTTTGTACGTACGAAAACAAAAATAGTACTTGAATTATAACAAATCTAGAAAAATATCTCAGTGAGTCCGATCCAAATATATGAATTAGTCTCAATGATCCAAATCCATAAATATATATATATATATATATATATATATATATATATATTTTAAACGGTGAAAAATGAGAAATTTGTATGCCACATTTAATCTGATACTAAGTGGATCAATGAGTCAGATCCAATTTTTTTTTTTTTTTTAAATTCGATAGAGATCAATTCTTCTAATATTTTAAAAAAAAATCTTGGATCATTGAGTCTGATCCATATATTTGGATCGGACTAATTGAGTCAGATATTTTTAAATTTGTTATAATTCAAATACTCTTTTTGTTTCTGTAAGCATGAATTTAATAATTTATATAGATAAAAAATCTCCTTGCAAAGATCCTTAAAAAACAGTAATTCTTATTTAAAAATAATGAATTTTAGTATTCAACAATTTTATCGAGCATTAAAAAAAATAAAATTTAACCTGTTTATATAGGGACCGATATGCTAACGTTAATTATTAATCAGTGCGTTAACGATATTCCTGATTACACTTGTTTAAAAAGAAGACATGGTTAATTACCTACTTGCCCTCGTGGGTCCGCTAATCGAACAACAATTGCCATCAAGCCTTTGAAACGTGGGACCCATGCCATCTTTTTAAAATTTAACGCGTCCGCCGGTAATTTCCTTCTCTTTACCAGTCAGGCGCTGCGATGCACCTCGACTAGATTAGCTGGGTTTATATTGTTGGCAACCCTGAAAATTTTACGACTTTTGACTTTTGAGTAAACATCTCCGTGGCAGAATAAAGATGTTGAAGTGAAGTGTAACTATTTCGCCACATCAGCAATAAAGTTTATAGTAGTAGAAGAAGCTAAGTGGTAATAGCATAGAAGACTTCCTCCGCGCTTTGACTCGCTGTCGGACCAATTCTTCGCCGCCTGGCATGACGCCGTCAGTCAACTTTCCAATTAGACAAACCCACGTGGGAGGAATGGAATACTTAATTTTTCATTCGTAATTTTCGTTACACTCGGTTTACATCGTATTCGTGAAACTAAATCAGAGAGACTCGGGAATGTTTTGTGGACCCCATATGAGAGAGAGAGAAGGGTTTCTATTGAGCACATGCATGTGGAGCAATGGAAGTTGTTGGTCCGCGGGGACCACAAATGCGTACAAAATACGCCATGTTCCGGTACGCGGTTCTCTGGCTGTCTCAATTAAACACCCATCTCTCTTTCTTTTCTCCTTCAATCCAATCCTAACCTTTTTCCCCAATTCTCAGTTTCTCTTTTGAATTTGTCTTTCCCATTTATCTCTACCGTTCCAATTTGGTGTTTTAAAACTTCGCTCTTCTTTTTCTTTTGTTTTCTTTCTGAAATCCCTAAAAAGATCAATTCTTGTTTCTGTCCAAATTCTTTTCTCAGATCTATCCATCAAATTGACATATTTTCTTGCTCAAATCCTGAGTTTATAGTAACGTAGATCCCACCTAACTTGAAATCCAGCTGATAACCTTTTTTAGTTGTCAAAATTTGAATTATCCAAGGGCAAAATCTAAAAAGGCATCTTAGGCCTCCTCAGATCTATACTCATCTCGGATTTTTAATGTCCATGGCGACGATGAATTCGTATTGGTGCTACAGCTGTCGCCGCTTTGTGCGAATCTCTCCTTCAGACTCCATTTCATGCCCACACTGCAGCGGTGGGTTCTTAGAAGAGATGTCAGCACCACCACCTGTCAACCGCCCTTCCGGCGAAGCTCTCCGACGGCGCCGCCTTCCCACGGCGGAGCTCCGGCGTCACCGTCGTGCATCAGCATCCTCCTCCGATCGCTCCCCCTTCAACCCAGTAATCGTCCTACGCCGTACCCGGCCAGATAACACTGGTACAAACAGTTTTGAATTGTACTATGATGATGGGGCCGGTTCTGGTCTCCGGCCATTGCCTGATAGCATGTCAGACTTCCTAATGGGATCGGGTTTTGAGCGGTTGCTCGACCAGCTTGCGCAAATTGAGGCTAACGGCCTCGGACGTGCATATGAAAATCCGCCTGCTTCAAAATCTTCAATTGAGTCCATGCCCACATTGAATATCACTTCCCAGCATGTTGTATCGGATTCACATTGTGCGGTTTGCAAAGACCCTTTTGAACTTGGAGTAGAGGCTAGAGAAATGCCTTGCAAGCATATTTACCACCAAGATTGCATCTTGCCATGGCTTACTATTAGGAACTCGTGTCCGGTTTGTCGTCACGAGATGCCAACAGATGTCACGAGAAGAGGCAGCACCGGAGAGGTAACCGGAGAGGATGCGGGTAATGAGGATGAAATGGTCGGGCTAACCATTTGGAGGTTACCCGGTGGGGGGTTTGCGGTTGGTCGGTTCTCTGGTGCAAGGAGAGGTAATGGTAGTGAAAGGGAGCTCCCAGTTGTGTACACGGAAGTGGACGGTGGTTTCAATGACGGGGGTGCACCGAGACGGGTCTCTTGGGCTTCCCGAGGGAGTCGTTCTAGAGAGAGAAGCGGGTTCGGCCGTTTGTTTCAACGGATTTTTGGTTGCTTTAGCCCAAATTCGTCTAGTTCCGGTGTTGATGCCTCTCCTCTTGCTTCTTCTTCCACTTCTTCTTCAAGAAATCAGAGGAGTTCAGTGTTTAGTAGGAGTTCAAGGAGTATGAGGTGGGAAATGGAAAACAGAGATGCCGATTCCATTGCGAGATGACTTTTAATGGAAATGAATTATTTCTTATTATTGTTGGATTTGTTCAAATTTTGTTGTATATAGTAGTAGGGGTAAGGCAAATTGAAGGATAAAATGATTAATTAAATTTGAGTTTTGAGGGGAGAATCTCTTCAATTCTTCTTGGTTTTACTATTAGATAATTCTTTTGTTTAATTATGTAATTTTCGGCATTTTCATATGATTATTTTTTTTAAGAAATTATCTAGTTTCTTCAGTTTGTTCCAAATCTAAATTTGTTTGATCTACTTGATGCATTTTCTTTGGTGCTCCGCTCCCTCCCTACTGGCGTGCTGTTACATTCCACATTAGAATTGTACTTTTTAAATTAATGTGATTAAAAGGTCAATTATTGATCACTATCATTTGCATTTGCTACAATTATTATAATTATTTTCTTTCTGGATTGGAGCCAACGGACGAAAAGTACTTTGTCATGCTGTTTTAGTTGTTACGGTGGTTGAACTACATTTGTATGGATCTTGCATTAAGTTGGGGATAAATCATTTTGCCGTACTATAATTTAATTGTGATTTTTGATAAGCATCCTTACGCCAATTAACTCATCATCATCATCATCATCATCTGTGACATTGGCATTTTTATTGCTCAAAATATTTTCTAGCGGTGTATGGTTAATTTTGGTTGTACCGCGAAGTTTACTGCCTTGTGTACCAGATGTTACCAGAGACTAGGGAGTATCCTATGTGGTATCTGAAATATATTGGATCCGTTTTGAGATTTGTTTCAGAATAAAATACGACTCATATCTCATTTAATACAATCCGGTACTGCGTTGGATACTTGGATCTAAATTTATGTTATCGCTAAAAACCTTGCTTGGTCTACGTGCAAATTCTCAGAATAAATAGCATTTCTTTTTGTATGACATTTTAGTCCGTATTCTCTGCATTATTTCAGAATTTTGATTTGGAATCTCTAACGTTCGATCAGAATTTGGGCCAATTTGGTTCAAGCATGATGCACGGAACCTCTTTAACATTTGCGTCAATAAAGATCGGACGGTCCCAATTTGTTATGCAAAATTTGAGTTACTGCGGCTGAATTCTGGTACATATCGTATATCACGGAATAAACAGTTGAAATTAATTGATGGTGTGTGGAGCAACATCTGACAACTCACGTAGCAAGATAGCAAATTCCCAATGCAAGAGGGATTGTTGGATTGGATGCGAAACAACCCCACATCACATGAAAATGCTTATCATGTGACATGGTGAATCATGTTCTTATGTTGGTCCTATCTTTTTACTCTTTAACCTCTTGTGTACAACTTGGAAGGATCACAACTGTACCATCCCAATCTCATCTCATGGCATATATGCTTCTATTATTTGCTCTCATATTTTGTAGTACTGGTGTGTTCGAAAATGCTTATCATGAGGGCCTAGGAGCATTCTGCACGGGTTGATACTGCAGAGGATACAAATTCATATCACCTAAGGTAACAAAATATTTTTGTTTGAATCTGGACCGTTCAATTATAATTCGCATGATTATTAAAGCGGCCCTGTGCATTCCATCTCGGACCGAATTGTTCCGAATTCCAATAAGACGGTCGTGATTCAAACAGAAATATCGTGTTACCTCAGAGGATTGGAGTCCAGAGGATACTAATTGTGTTGTGTGTTCTTTTTTTTCTTACTGCACACAAAATTGCATGTTGAGAATAAATATCTTCAATTGGGCCTCATGACCTTTTTGAATTAAGCCCATACAGGCTTATCAATATAGGCCTAATAAAACTAAGATCTCTTCTGATGTTTCTATAACAAATTTCTTCTCCGTGAACATTTTATTCCTTGTAAAAAATGGAGAGATGATCAAGTCTTCCTACCGACATTGTTTTTAGTGTCTTTGATGTTTTGCCACTGATTTTCATTTGAATGGTTAATAGATAGATTAATATCTGATTTTCATTTCTTTTTAAGTCTATTCAAATCGGGACCACATTATCCATATTTTTTTTTGCATGCTGACGTGTCCCTATCTGACTTAATCTTTTACTTATCCTCTACCAGGTGTTTCAGTCCACAAATAAACTCCTTATACAAAACTATCAAGCCTGACTATCTTACATATGTGAAGAGAAGAAAAAGAGATACAACAACAACAAAAAAACATCGTTCCAAATTTCCAATGGCATTCACCTCTTCATCTGTATCGTCTTCATCAATTCTTGTACCGTGTGCACCAGCAACTGCATGTAAGAATCAACAAAAGCTGTCTTTAGCCGCTTTCCCTATTCAAGGCAAGAAACCACAATCCAGGCTAGTGGCTGTGTCAGCTGTAGGTGACGTCTCAGCTGATGGAACAACATACCTCATCGCAGGTGCAATTGCAGTGGCCTTAGTTGGTACCGCATTCCCTATCTTGTTCTCACGAAAGGACACGTAAGTACCCGGTTTCCCCCCTACTCTTAACTTCCCATTGTTCATCTCAACTGCAATTAGTTAAAAGTGAAATTAGAAGCCACTGATTTCTGAATTATTTGTTTTGTTCGATGGTACTTCAGATGCCCAGTGTGTGATGGAGCCGGATTTGTCAGAAAATCGGGTTCTGCACTTCGAGCGAATGCTGCAAGGAAGGATCAAGCTCAAATAGTATGTGCTAATTGCAACGGCCTCGGCAAGCTTGGCCAGATTGACAAATAAATAATATGTTCATATGACAAAAGCGTTTTCTTTTTTACTGTTAACATCAGAGGTCCATTTATTAATGTAGATAAGTATAGGAGGTGAGGTTTTCTGTACTTCAGTATTATAAGAGGGTTCTCTCTAATGTTTTCATAATTTTGTGTAAATTTGTGTTGCGTTAACTTTCTTCTCAAGCTGTCTATACCAAAGCTCAACTCAAATCACTCTACATTCTACATGCACCAGAGAACAATGGTGTCCATACCAGCCTCTCTCCATTTTATTTACCAGCATATTTACAACTATATTTTTGTATTACATAATTTATACCCCGTTATAATTCTCAGAAATACAGAAGCTTTTACAGTTGCAAGCACTTCATGTGAATTTTCTTATTTTTTTTTATCACGAGTACTGAATTGGTACACAAGGTATTGAGACCCTTCTTACCCGAAATAAACACAAAAAAAGAAAATGAAAAAGGTAAATCATAGTATCTCCGGTAAATTAAACCAAACCAAAACAAATTCACTAAGTCCATAAAAAAAAATGTATAAAATACGTACAACTCAATCCCAAATCATGACCACTGCCATGCCCATCCCTCCGACAAGTACAGCAAAGAACCTAAAAAATGGCGCATCAAAATAATTTGGGTTTGAG
Organism: Carex pumila; assembly: GCA_033356055.1. NCBI lineage: Eukaryota > Viridiplantae > Streptophyta > Magnoliopsida > Poales > Cyperaceae > Carex > Carex pumila. The sequence goes on along the minus strand of JARJHM010001025.1, from coordinate 23,488 downwards.
GTTTAAACCCTTTGAGTGTAAGATGGTTAAATACCCATTGAAATAGCGTATATCCAGTCTGCCACGTGGCCTTCTGTAGTAGCATCAATTGCTATCCAAAACTTCCATGACACACAAATCATGACAGCTTCCATGACCCACAAAACTTTTTCATTTGAGAGTTTCTTGTTTTTTTGGCTACGAAAATACTTTAATATGTCCATAGAGGAATAGACACACAAATACCTCTTCTTTTTCCCTGAAGGACATAATATCTAAAAAAAAAAGCAGAGTGAGGCTATGATACTATGCATAGCGTGCATTGGTTCGTACTATGGATCAATATATTAATTTTTAAATCCCAAACTGTCGATCTGAAGATTCTATACCATTCAAAATTGACTAAAAAGTAAAAAAAAAAGAATTTAAAGATTCTAGACAATCCTAAACCGTCGATCAATATTTTAATTTTCTACCTATTCAAAAAAAGTAAAAAAAAATTCTAAAAAATGTATAAACTAGTTTGCAAGTATATTTTCATTTGAAGATCATATTTAACGGTTCAAATTGACTGTTTGGACTTTAAAAAAAATATTGATTCATAATACGGATCAATATGCAATATGGATAGTACCCTAACCTCCCTCAAAAAAGGATTAAAAGCTAACCTGAAACACCGATGGCTATCCCTTCAAACACTGAGTGGAAGCACAATGCAAAAATTAGCAAAATTGTGTCCTTGAGTTTTGTTGTTCCCACGAAAACCTGGTGAGTCTCTAAGTCCTTGTCCACCTTTGAGGGCCTCGCCACACCTACATTCACCCTGTTACCATTCTCTCTCTTGCTCCTCATTGTCACCAAAATGATAATGCTGTCACTAAGCATAATCAACAAGTATCCAGCCGACGCAAGCATGAAAGACAAAAGGGTAAGTTTTGGCAGTCAACTCACAGAAAGTTGACGTTGAATCACCTAGAAAGTGCATGAGAGACGTGCAAAAAAAAAAAATGTCACCCGCAAACTGGTGTCCAAAAGCAAGAAGCTCTCATTCCATCGACAGAAATACTGTGAAATGCCTCCGGCAAAGGGGAATACAAGCAGGATAAAAAAGCAATAAACTTTGACATTGATTAGTTCTGTTGTTCTCAAATTTGGTTGTGCCTCTTCACCATTGTTGACTCCTCCTTGGCCGGTTGATCGGCAAATTAACATGGATATAAAATAATAGTGAAGAGGGGCTTCATGGCTCTAATTTGAAATAACAGTTGCTAGAGATAGGAAGGTATTGGTTTACACGATTCGTTGGTTCTCTACTACAACGGGTTATATATAAATGCAAGAATGTAGTACATGTACATGCATTATTGACTACTAAACTCTTTATTCTTTGATAAATGGGTTTAGTTCTCAGTCAGGGGGGATCGCATTTGTGATATATAAATGGGAAATTAGCCAAACACGCAACATCATTTATAGAACCATGCAGTCGAATTATTACAAGTTACAACTATGCTTTGCCATGGCTGAGCTAGACCTTGCTATTAGGATCAGATGGAAATCTAACTCTTATTATTTGTTTATGGACATATAAAATGATCTAGCATGCCAGTTATTTGTAAACATTTTGAGTGCACTACACATATAGGTTCTATGCTTTGAAAATTGCGTTTGCTTTGTATTCAGGAGAGGATATGGTGCCAGAGAAAAGTAGTCCCAAGTTTTTTTTTTTCCTTGCAACAGTTCATAAAAAAAAGAACAAAAATACTTACATTTGTAGAAATGTAAGTATTAAGACATATATTAGTATTAATTTAGTGAGGATGCATTAATTTATTTTAGCTCAGTCTAAAAATAGTTTTCTCTGTCCCTCAACACCCTAATTAAAACATATAGATGGAAACAGTAAAAAATGTACCAGTTATATTAGCTTTCAGAAATACATTTCTAGTTATTTATTACACCATTACAACTATAAGCACCATTAGATACAAATCTAAGGCATCCTATTAATTGAGATAGATTTAAAATAATATATTAAATTTACTCGTTTTATGAGAGATCTTGCTTGTTTTTATGTAGTAAAGCTTTGACTTTTGGGAGGCTGTAAGTACTATACATATTGCTGTTTGTTTGGTATTATCTCTTATCACTCCCCATGTACAATCTAATTATGATGAAATCAATAGATATTATAACTATATAATTGAAAAAAGTTGGCCTTGATAACTCCCGTGTGTTCTTTCTTCTAATCCAATAGATATTATTTACTTATTAAGTATAAGTAATTCCCAATTTAATTGTCATTTCTTGTGTGTTCATTCTTCTAATCCATCACTCGTGGAGTAGGCCCAGTTGGTAAATCACTTTGAGATTTCCTGTTCTACCTCACGTTCGCCCAGCCAAACTACACCTATTTACCTAATTTCAGCTATTCAAATTTAATTTCTTAAACTAATGATTGTGCCTTTGGAATATCAGTATGTAAAGAAAAGAAGTACATCTTAATTATAAGAAAATACTAAAAGAAGGCAATAATTTATTTAGCAAAGGACTTGCTACTCTGTCCGAAATTTTTATTTCTATTATATTCAAAAAACAATAAACCAAAACACTCTAGTTTGATCAGAATTCGAAATTCACCCAAGCTGCTAAACCATTTAGCGGCTCCAAAGACCGGGAACTGCCAATTAACCCTCCAGTCCAGTATAGGAGTCTCCAAAGCAACCCCAATTTTTTTTTTTACATATGAGAAAAAAAAAAAAAAACTATTTTTGTGATGGGATTGTTCTCTGTATCACTAAAAAAACAAAAACGAATGAGGCCGGAACAAAAGCAACTATCAAGGATAAAAGCGATAATGACCCACTTATTTTCCAATTCAATTATTTCTTTCAAATGATAAAAGGAATTTACGTCTTCTCATGAGCTTGCGATAAAAGCAACTATGCCTAGGTAAAATTCGTATTCTCAGAGAGTATTTTGGTTTATTTTTTTGTGAATACGGTAGAAATAAAAATTTCGGCTGCTCTGCAATATCGATTTTGACTATTTAATGTACTAGTAATCAATGAAATATCAATTTTTTTTAACAAAAGAATTCTTAAGAAGTCCAAAAGTTTTGGAGCAGCGGCCTATCAGAGACGGATGGGCAAAAACAATTTTATTAGCACCAGGCCCAATATGGTCCATACAACGTGTTAAAGACATTGTGAAGCAACGTGTCTCTTATTTGGACCAATCAGAGAAAATGGGACCAAGCGAAATGTTCCATTGGAAGCTGGGGTTACTATCACGGATAAGATACAGAAAGAACCAGTAGTTACCAGTGAAACTCACACACGCACACACTCCACCCACACCAGGAGAGAGAGAGAGAGATGGCAGCAATTTCGAGCATCAATTCATCATTTCTCAGGCTTGAAACCATTTCTGGAAGTATCAGAAAGAAAGGTTTATCTCTGGGAAAAAGAGGGTCTTTGAGAGTTCAAGCAGCGAAGGTTCCAGCAGGAGTACGCTTTTTTTTTTCCCCAATCATTTAACTATTTGCTATATTTGGTATTGAAAAAAAAATATCAAAATTTTAAAATAAGGAAAATGCAAGAAGTTATTTCTTTTTTGTAACCATATGCAATCAAATACAAGTCCAAGCCAGCCGAAAACAAAAATCAGAAACCAAATCCAAAAATCAAAAAGTCAATTCAAGATGAAAATAACTATAAACCAAGTCGACTGTCAATTCCTTATCAAGATTCTAGTTTCAATTAACAAAGACGATTAGAGTCTACAAACCTTGAGTCAACTGTCACACAAGCTCATTGCTGGAGTATCAGACTAATGGCGAAGCAGAAATAACTTCTCCGCCTTTTTAACAGCTTGAATCTGATTCATCACATCTCTCAACCGTATTCCTCCTTTCTCGCGCAGTCGAGTATGGCTCCGTCATGTTTTGCACCTCCTCTTGACTCTCCCCTAGGAATAAACCCCGCTAGCCAAAAAAAGCAAGAGGAGGTTCTTGAAATTTTTAAATATACCCTGACAAAAAAAATTCACCAAAAAACCACTGTTTTGTTGAATTCGATATTTATCCGGGCTGCAACATGAAATAGATCTGTATCCTCCCAGTTACTTGACTCAACACAATTAAAACGGACGGCCCGGATTTACTCTCAGCTGGTGCTTGCCTGGGATGGCGCAGGGGCAGTACTATTTGTGCCAAGTTAAAAAGAACAAGTTTGGACCGTCCGATTCAATTGTACTCAGTACGGTAACGTGAGGGAGTTAGAGATGCATTAATGGTAGTAAACATTTTTAATCATAAGTTCTGATGTAGTTAAAGATGCCAAAAGTGGAGCCGAAGCTGACAGAGCCGTTCCTTGGTTTCACCAACACTGCTGAGATTTGGAACTCGAGAGCTTGCATGATCGGTCTCATCGGCACTTTCATTGTTGAACTGGTACATACACATATCCTTTACTTTATTTTTTCGTTTTCTTGTTTAATAAATCAAAGTAAGCCTAGAAAATTGAGTTCCATTTCATATTTCCCTGAATTAGGTCTATTCAGCCTAAAGGGCTTCCAAATTTTCGATGTTGCAAAATCATCAAATTAATCTTGTATACAACCAAATGTACCAGCAAGTACAAGTAATATCAGGATGAATGTATTTTCTGTTGAGTTAGGCTATGGTAATATGCAATTAAATGTACCTGTGCTATGAATTCATATCTCTATTTTAAAAGTTTAAACAATTGATATGAATAGTTAAACACTATGGTACCCCGATACTTCATACATGGTCCCGTATCGTATCGCTGTATTGATACCCATATCTGCGTATCCATTTCGCTTTGAAAATTGCCGCATCACTGTATCGGTATCATATCCAATACAATACCCGTATCCATACAATATTTGTTAAACATGATCTCCATATGAAAATGTACTTGCAGACAAAATTTTACTTTTTTTTTCCATTTTTTTTATTAGAAACCAACTACTTTTGAATGGTCCAAAATTTTCAAATCAAGTGATTTTCAAATTTTTTTCTAAAAAAAATAACAAAATAATAAAAAATGTAAAATTCGGTCTTAAAGTACATTTTTATATGAAGATCACGTTTAAATGGTTTAGATCGACTGTTTGGATTTTGAAAATAGAGGTATGAGTGCATAGCACGGGTCGTGGCATAATATGCATATTTCCATAGCTAACCTCACTCTCTGTTAGCGATTTTTTTTTTTAATCTGTTAACGTGATGAATAACTGACACACTTATATGATTCTTTTGATTAATACAGATATTGCATAAAGGTATACTTCAGGTTATTGGTGTAGAAGTTGGGAAAGGCCTCGATATCCCTCTCTAGACAGCAGAATCATCCAATGAAGAATGCCAAAGATCTGAATGTAATTAATACAAACTCGTCAAATTTTCTTCTTCTTCTTCTTCTTCTTTTTTTTTTTTTTTTTTTTGCTGCAAAGAAAGGAATATCCTCTTGGAATCAAATCAGATGTATATTATTAAAGGGGATTTCTCCTTTGTTTGAAATGATAATCAAATATATCAAAAGAAATTAGCATTTTGATTTTGCTATTCATAGCATCAAGCTGCCCCTGCCAGTAAATTTTTTTTTACACAATCTCACTTGTGAGGTTTGATTATATAACTCTGGTGCTTAAGTGGTGGCATTCTGTTAGTAATTTAAACGCTAAGATAAGTACATTTTTGCTTAATCTTGTATCCTTAGGTATAATTTTAATGAATTGGGCCTACTTAAACTGAGGATATAAATAGTTAAGCAATCTAATAATATGGTTGATGTTGAAGGATTATCTAGCACTGAAACTGAACTAAAGAGATGATTGTTTTGATTCGAATATTCATTGCTTGATTGATTTGTTACATGTACAAGTGTATTTATGGAGAAGTCTCATACTTGTAATTTAATCAGAGTCATACTTGAAATTTAACCTGACTATGGTTTACAAGGGCGATTAACCAGAGTGAGCTGTGAGACAGTATCGCAGGGAATATTTACCAGCTCTCTGTTGCATTCCGTTGGAGAAGCAGCATGGCGTTGTCCAGTTGAGTCCAGACTGGCTGTGTCCGGTGTTTGCCTATCAAGCGCTAGCGTTTTGAAACGAACCGCCTGGTGCACCGGACCGGAACACCCATGAAATCGATCCGTACCAATCCAGACTGTGGTCAAAATCTGAACTGATCCGGATCGAGGATAAAGAGAATCTTAGCACGGTTTTTGGTGGGTTTTCTCCACTAGACTCGGACGAACCTGGGAGGTTCTAAATCCGTGGACTGGATCGGACTAGACCTTAATTGGGCTAAATCCGAATCGAACCGTGATAAACATGATTAAATCCGTGATAATCCGGACCAAACCGTGATAATCCGTACTTAAACCATGATAACTTTTGATAACTCAGACTCCGTGCCTAAAACGTATTAACCTGTGCCTAAACCTTGATAAACTGTACCAAAACCCAAACCGTCAGTTTTGTAAACAATTGATAAAAAAATGAACCAGTCAAATCCGAACGAACCAGATTGGATCAAACTATGTGGATCTGAACCATAAACCTTAGCACGAGTTCGGACCAACCATTCCAAACTAGACCCTCCAGACTCGGACTATGCCAAGCCGTGAACTGGCTGGCTTTGGACAGGACCGGACCGTTTGATCAACACTATCAAGCACTAATCGTTGGAAAAATAATAATAATAATAATAATTTAGCCCACCAATAAAAGCTCCAACAGGGGATCCGTTTCGGACGTTTTTCTAAAAGTGCTTTGTGAACCGGGTACATAGTCTAAAACCTCCAACCCGATCCGATTTTAAAACCCTAAAAACTTTGTTCCCGACTCTGGAGAATTGGGATAGGGAAGAGAGTTCTATATCCCCCCCCACCTCTCTCTCATTCAAAGCCTTCTATTTTCTAATTTCTCACACTATATCCCCCCTCTCTCCCTCCGCGCAATCAATGGCCTTCGCCATTAATCAAAAGCAACTCATCGGCGCACAGATCACTGGATTATCCTCTCCTCCACCACCTCACCGGAGCCGCCGCCATGTAGTCTCCTCCTCTGCTCTAGGTCCTGTAAACCCCAAACGAACCACCCCTCTCGAAGTCAATTCCAATTCAAACCCCAACCCCAATTCAAGGGAAGTAGCCCGCAACAAAGCCAAAACCCTAGCCATTGCGGTTGCCGCAGCTGCTGTTCCGGGTGCCTACTTCCTTCTCTCTGGCGGTGGCGGATTGGGAGGAGCTGGTGGCGGTGGGGGTTTCGGAGGTGGAGGGTGGGGATTCGGTGGAGGTGACTTTGGAAAATTCTTGTCGAATACATTCTCTATACATCCAGCCAATGCGAAGGATGAAACTGCGGGCAAAGAGTGGGACCCCCATAACCTCCCAGTTGATGTGATTATTTCACTCAATAAACTCAGCAGCCTTAAACGGTAATTTTGTTTTACTTTAATCTAATTTACTTACCTAGCATATTACTTACAAAATAAGATTGTTTGGATCCATTAATTGGTACATATTGTTCCATGGAAGTATGTAGGCAATGTACTGATAGGAAGCCGTTTCAAGCGTTATCAAATTGATTTTCTCTGTAATGTATTGTTTGTTCATGGCTCTGTTTGGTTGTGGAGTGAACTCCTTACTCCACACTTAAGCCGTCAAACGAGGAGTAAGATCGAGTAAGAGGTGAGTTAATCTGGAGTATGTTACTGCACCTCTCCAGGCATATTAACTTACTCCACACTTACTTTACATGTAGGGCTAAACCATCATAGGTAGAAGTTCATTTCCCAACATTTTACTCCAATAGATGGATTAATTTAAGCCATGATTTAAACTATAGAAGTTCATTTCCCAACATTTTACTCCTATAGACGGATTAATTTAAGCCATGATTTAAACTACCAAACAAGGTGTAAAAGATGAGGAGTAAGATGGAGTAAGCAATTTAATCCTCATTAACTTTACTCCACAACCAAACATGACCTATAAGAACTATGTCTACGGTACTGTACAGCTAGGATAAGACTAATTATATCATATTGTACTTTTGTTATGCAAAAAGCAGTCTCTAGTTGACCAATTATATGACAGGTACAAGCTGTCAGAAATTGAGTATTATGATCGTCGGCGCGGCAAACAAACCAGCACAGGAGACTCCTTCTTTGAGATGGTATCTCTGCGGGCTGGTGGAATCTACACCAAGGCCCAACTCCAACAGGAGGTAGAAACCCTAGCCACATGTGGCATGTTTGAGAAGGTTGATCTACAATGCAAAACAAAACCTGATGGCACGCTCGCTGCTAAAGTTATTTTCTCGGAGAGCATATGGATGTCAGCCGACCAGTTTAGGTGCATAAACGTCGGGCTCATGGCCCAACAGCAGCCCGATGAAATGGACACTGATATGACCGACCGAGAGAAGATATCATATTACAGGTTAGATTTGCATGATCGAACTTCTTATATTGGTGAAATGCATCTATGGTTTGTTTGTTTGCTTTGCAAAATCCAAGGGAGATTTTTGTATTTTACGTTTCCTGCAAATGTTCCATTTATGATAAAGCAGCATGCTAAGGAATATTCTATTTGCCTCTCGAATTTGTATTTTTCTTCTGCAAATTGTGACTATTTTTTTTTTATTACTAATGAGGCAGTGCAAAGTGGCTATGTTATTTGGGAGTGTATGGTTGATATGGAATAAAAGGAAATAAAACATAGGAATATATGAAAGTTAACTTATTGATACTTTTTGTCATCCTAATCTGGAGTCTTGTTATGTACGGTTGTTTTTATTGATGAAGATTAGGTGATTAGCCATTCTTCCTGAGTCTGGATCCTTTGAAGTAACTAAAATTTTATGTTTAGATCCAGACCGTTCGATCAGAATCAGGGCCAATCCGGTCCGAGGTGGAATGCACCCTTTAATATTCGTTCTAAAGTAGATCTAACGGTCCGGATCTAAACTCAAAATTTGAGTTAACTCGGGTGATATGAATTCATTCTTCCTTTTCCTAACACTGAAGAATCTGTGGACTATGGGTATATTCCTTGCAAAAACCTTATAGATAAAAAGTAAATTTTAAGGGGGTTTCTGTAATCTTTAAGAAGATCGTAAAACCAATGAAAAAATAGGGAGCAGGAGAGGAAGTACAGGGTGAGGATGAACAAAGCGAGGTCATGTCTATTGCCAGAGCCAGTGCAGAATGAAATTGTAGACATGCTACGTGATGCGGGGCCCGTGAGTGCAAGGATGTTACAAAAGATCCGGGACCGGGTTCAAAGGTGGTACCATGATGAGGGGTATGCATGTGCCCAGGTGGTTAATTTCGGCAACCTCAACACTAAGAACGTGGTGTGTGAGGTGGTGGAGGGTGATATTACAAAATTGGACATCCAGTTTCTTGATAAGCTAGGTAATGTTTGTGAAGGCAACACAAAATTACCCATCATCTATCGTGAGATACCTGATCAGGTTTGCTTCATATTTTACTGTTTCTCTCTCTATATGTTGTTACTCTGGCGTACTTTGTTCTGCTATGGCATGCATTATAATATCAATACACCAATTGCAATTGATTCTTGATCCCGAAGAGAAGGAAGAGATCCTTGCTTTTCAACCAGCCAAAATTTTTTTTTCTGGGAACCACTGGAGCACATGATATTTTCAGAAGTACCAATTTTTATGAGAAAATAATGAGTTATTCGTCTGTTACTGAAGTTTTGGATTAGCATGCAAGGGAAACAATAAAAATAACATCTATGCTATGAGGCAGATACGAGCAAATTCTTTTAAAGAAATAGCAATTTATGGGGTTTAGTTTAGAGGTTTAAATTCATTGATTTAGACCATTGGCTTTGTACTTATCAGTGTAAGCTCTCTTTGATATGAGGCAGATATTAACGAAGCTATTATTGTGCTGGGTTGCTTTACGAATTTGCTCATTAATTTCATAATTTTTGTAATTTCCCTTGGTTTCATATTTTTTTCGCATTGCAGCTCTTGCAAGGACATGTGTTCAACATTGAAGCAGGAAAGCAAGCGCTTAGGAATATAAACTCTCTTGGACTGTTTTCTAACATAGAGGTCAACCCAAAACCTGATGAGAAGAGTGAGGGAGGGATAATAGTTGAAATAAAGCTTAAAGAATTGGATCAAAAATCAGCTGAGGTCAGCACAGAGTGGAGTATTGTGCCAGGTCGTCAGGGCAGACCAACACTTGTAAGATCTCTAACTCTGTTTTTGGCATCGTATGAAGGTCTTGATGTATGGTATTTGATAATTAGTTTTTTTTATAGGCATCGATACAACCTGGCGGGACTATATCATTTGAACATAGGAACATTAAAGGGTTGAATAGATCAGTTGTTGGCTCAGTTACATCTAGCAATCTACTCAATCCTCAGGTATTAAATTTAATTTTTGTTTTTGTAACTTCTATTTATGGTGGCTCTTGGTGATCTTCTCTTTAGCTTATTTTGTGGGCCCATTTCTGCTGTATATATAGGATGATCTTTCATTCAAGCTGGAGTACGTGCACCCATACATTGATGGAGTACTAAACCCGAAAAATCGCACCTTCCGTACCAGTTGCTTCAACAGCCGCAAGCTCAGTCCTGTCTTCACTGGTGGGCCCGGGTCTGACGAGGTCCCTCCTATTTGGATTGATCGTGTCGGTTTCAAAGCCAACATTACTGAGGTACATGTCCTTCCCTTGTTCTAGGGATGTCAACAGGTACAATATGGGTCGGGTGGAAGCATTTTCAAAGCTAAGAAAAAAAAATTTTCATTCCTGTACCCAATAAGCTAAGGAAAAAAAAATCTTACCCTTACCCGTCTTTTTGAATATGGTACGTGTCTGGTAAATGGATAAAATGTGCTATTGACATCCTGATGTGTGCTTTCGGTAAAATATTTTTTAAAGCAAGTAAAAGAAGAAAATGAATAATGAATACAGTTAATTTGTATTATGGAAATTTGGTAAAGTACAAAACTTTATCATATCATGTATCATCTCAATATAAATATAGAGGGCTCAAATGCCTCGTGTCTTTCATGCCTCTTCATGCCATCCAGAAACAATGATTTTGTACCTAGGTACAAAAAAATAGTAAAAATATTTCAAAAAATATAAAATTTGGTATCCAAGCACATTTTAATGCATAGATTGTGTTGAGCGGTTCGGATCGGCTCTTTGGGCTTTGAAAACAGAGATTTAAGATCTGAGGCATGATGAGGCATGAAATAAACAAGGCATTTGAACCCTCATAAATATATATCTCTATATTTGTAATTTTATTTTTACTAATTACCCTATAGGGTAACATGTTAGAAATGGTCTTTACTTGTACCCTTACCAGTTATGCTAGGTCTGTAGTTCTATTCCTTCCCTTCTATAAATGCAATGGGTTTCAGACTTTAGTAATGATAAGCTTTTGCTATTCTATGCATATATAGAGTTTCACTAAACAGAGCAAGTTCACATGGGGGCTGGTGCTGGAGGAGATAACGACACGAGATGAGACAAGCACCATCTGCACCCATGGTGCGCGGGCCCTCCCTACTGGTGGCCTCAGCATGGATGGACCGCCCACTACTCTAAGTGGAACTGGTGTAGACAGGGTGGGCTTTCTTCAGGCCAATATAACCCGTGACAACACACGCTTTATTAATGGTGCTGTTGTGGGTGACAGGAATGTCTTCCAGGTACCTTTACAATTTAATTTGTCTTTTTTTATTACTTAATTTAAGAACAAAGGGTTTTATTTTTGCTGTGATGTGTTTTTATGCACAGCTGGACCAAGGGCTAGGGATAGGAAGCAACTTCCCGTTCTTCAACAGACACCAGTTGACTGTGACGAAATTCATCCAGTTGAAGGAGGTGCAAGAGGGGCCCGGTAAATCCCCACCACCCGTTCTTGTCCTTCATAGCCATTATGGCGGTTGTGTTGGTGACCTCCCGAGCTATGATGCATTTACTCTTGGTGGGCCCTACTCTGTCAGAGGATACAACATGGGCGAGTTGGGTGCTTGTCGCAACATCCTTGAGGTAAAATTTTGATTGGCTCGAGGCTGATCTTTAACTTGAATAGTTCTTCTAGTGAGGCTATGGTACTATGTATCATGCAGATTGGTCCTTACTGCGGATTAATGCTTTCGTTTTCAAAGTCCAAATAGTCGATCTGAATAGTTTAACACGATCACCATATTAAAATGTACTTGCAGACTAAATTTTACATTTCTTAGAATTAGCTTACTATTTTTTTAGATAGGTAGAAAATCACTACTTTTGAATGGTCTAGAATTTTTAGACCATGTGATTTTCTACGTATATAAAGTAAAAATTCTGAAAGATGTAAAATTTGATCTAAAAGTACATTCAAGGACGGAGATCATGTTGAACGGTTCAGATCGATTGTTTGGACTTTGAAAATAGAGATATTTATCCATAGTATGGACCATTATACACTATCATAGTACTGTAGCCTCACACTAGTTCTTTTTTGATAGTATAAACAGTGAACATTTTGTGATTGAACTAAATTTAGGTCGCGGCTGAGTTGAGGATCCCTGTAAGAAACACTCATATGTATCTATTTGCTGAGCATGGAAATGACTTGGGCAGCTCAAAAGATGTAAAAGGAAACCCGACCCAATTCTTCCGTCGGGCGGGTCAGGGGTCATCCTATGGGGTGGGTGTCAAGCTTGGATTGGTCAGGGCTGAGTATGCAGTTGACCACAATGCCGGTACGGGGGCTGTATTTTTCCGTTTTGGAGAGAGATTTTGAAGGATGACTTGTGGGAGAGGAGGGGGAGTTGATCTCGTGCCTGATTTTATCAGAGTTTGTTTTTGTTTAGTGTAGAGAGGCGCTCACTATATAGATTGATTGTTGTTAAGAGAAGGTTTAGTTTAGTTGCAGCATTATTTTTTTTTTGTGTTTTTGTTTCCTCTACCCTTTCTTTTGTTGTTTGGTATGAAGTGTTTGTTGCTTGTTTCATGTTGCGAAGAATGATATGGTCTCGCATGCAATAATATTGATTAAACACCTCGTGTGGGACTCGGATGCAATTCTTGAATGTAGATTCACTGTTTTTGTCATTTTTGTTTTTGTTTTTTGTATTTGCCATATAAAATACAATAAAATTTTGTCAGCTCAAAACTGAGAAACATGATCTGAATTTTTTTTCTGAGTATAATCAGCCCGAATCTGGAATCTAGTTGTTTTTAATGGACAGTCATAGATTGGATATAATTTTTCTTTTGATTGAAAGCACGTAGGCATTGATATTGAAATCAAGAACATTTTACAATATTCCTTACCACCCTGATACTCACGTAACTCCTAGACATGCTAGTTAAAAACAAATAAACATTGTGTTTCATCAGAGAAATAGTGCTCTACAAAGTGAATCAATTACATCCCTTAGCTATCTCGTACTGTGTCTGTGAATTGGAACAAACTAGGATCTAGCTCATGTGCAATTTGCGAGTACCAATTGTGTCCTTGAGTTTGGTCAGCTGCTTATGAAACCCTTTGCTTCCTAGGCTTGGATATTTCCTACATGAGTCTGGTACCTGAGTTCTGTGAGCTCTCAAATTATGGAATTAATTGTACATAATCGGATATCATATATAATGCTCCTTTAATTTAATTTAATTGTAAAACATACTGATAAGGATGCTATCCGCTATGTAAATACATAATTTCAAGATTTTAGAGGAATTTAATTTAATTTAATTGTACAGCGTAATTTCAAGATATTAGAGGAATTTAGAGGAAAAATACATAATTTCAAGATTCATTTAGGGTAATTGACCCCTTTATAATTATTTTTTTGAATGAAGATTTCTATCAAATATTTATTTATTAAATTTAATCTAGGTATATTGCGAATGTGGAGAGAGTTGAACCACAAGCTTAGTGCAATGACATGAGTCCTCATTTATCTAGGAAAAGATGAAAAATTCAATTTTTCAGAATAATATCTAAAATATGCTGGATGTAGTCCTTTGATATAAAAAAAAAAGAAAAAAAAAAGAATGAGGAGAAAGTATCGAACAACTTTGGTGGTGCATTAATCACATAAGTGTTAATAAATTAAATTTCGAATAATAAAACTAATTAATGAGATATATTATACATTTTATAAATCATGCTTACACAAACGTTATATCATTATAACTTTATTTTTATATGTATCGAGAGATTTATCAAAACCTGGCAATTTTAATGCTCTCTTCTTATGGTCACTGAAATGAGTCGAATATTTTATAAATTTATATTTAAATTTATTTATTTATATATAAATTAGAAACTTATCCTCATTTTCACCAATTATTATTAGTATCATATTCCTCTTATCATGAATATAATATTCCAACTTTTTTTTACTTTTCAAGTGTAGAAATCCAAGTGCGGCATGAACTATCAAATCATATGGGCCCGATATATACGTATTCAGTCTTTCGCCGTATGCAAAATATTCTTGCTTTTTTTGTTTTTACCGGAATTGAGAACCAAATTTTGGTGGCAAATCTATTTTGTTGATCTCTTTTTGAAGTTTTACGTAAGTTCTTCTTGTTTTATGACAAAATCAGAAATGCCTTCACGAAAGAGGCAATGAGATGTAGAAGTGTTCCTGTAGTCAAATTTTTTCGTTTTAAATATTTGTTTGGTACAAATCAATATATTGTGGCCCCATCGCTTCTAATCCTAAGCTGACAAGTGGTACAGAAGGGAAGACAAGGAAAGGGAATAGAAATAATTAATGTTACTTCCCACAAAAAGAAAAAGAAAAATCAAAGGGTAAGGGATGGATAAGAGAGCATTTTTATTCCTCACTCCAAAAGTCCAAATCTTCAGAAATTTTCATCTGTAGAAATTTATTAAAAGGAATATAGAAAAATAGATGAATTGTTTGGGAATTTCGATCTTATAGATCTATGACATCAAAATATTTTTTCTATATTATCTTTAATTAATTTCTATAAATAAAAAATTCTGCCAAATATTTACCCTCAAAATGAAGATATAGAGGGAGTAAAACATGACCACTGGTATCTTTTCTTCTTTACATCTAGAGTGAATATTTTCACTCTAATAGGAACTATATATATTATTGTTAAAATTATTATTTATTATTATTATTATTTTCATTTTCACCGTTGTTGTTATTTTATTTTTATTGTTATCACTATTTTATTATGTTTATTTAATTATTACTAGTATCATTTCATTATTCAAACAATATTATTATGATCTATTCATGTTGGTGTTGCTGCTGTTATATTATTATAAGAATAATTAATTACTATCCTCATCATCATTTATATTTTTAATACAACACTATTGATGATATTCTTTTCTATTCTCCAACTTGCTCAACAAATAAAATAATTTATGGTGACATGACTCTGCATTAAAATAATATGCGTATAGCTTTTTGCTCTAACTAGGTGTTATTGTTAATAATTAGACTTTCTAATAATAGCATATTAGCATTCTGTCCTTTTGAAACAGCGCCTGACTGAAATCACCTATGGAACACACCTATTTCTTAGTGTCGTAACAAGAAACATAACGGCTGTTAGATCTACTTGTGGATCAAACCTTAACCGGTACGCTTACTTACCAGTTAGTCAGTTACCATGCAATGTTTCTAACATTTTGAGCTTTGATTATACAGTCATACCCTGTACCAAATACTCATGACACTGTGACATGTTAAATTGAAAATTTCACTCCTAGCCACTGGAATGAATCACTAGAGATATCAGATTAACTTAAAAAGGAAGTCTTTATTGTGTAAATCTGTTTAATCCAAGAATTAATTACAAGAAAATTTTAAAGCCAGAGAAGTGCGAAGCCTTGAAAATATTCAATCAAAATATAAATAAATTAATTTATTGAGAATAGAAATCACAACAAAAGTCATTATTATCTTTTCAATGACTATTACACACCCTGACCTCAGAACCCATACCCTGAACTATATGAATTAAAAAAAATATTACATTATTTATCCCCATGGTTTACATGATGAGGGTATGAAGCACCGGGTCCAAATCCGTTACTATATGCACCCAACCCGTGACTCCCACCGGTGATGGGCATCATCCCCATGCCCATGCCCATCCCCATCCCCATATGACCATGCCCGTTTACTTGATGATTCTGCCCCATGCCGAAAACCGGTACCTGGTACATGCCTGGTACACCAGCATACGACATCGGTACTGACATCTGAGGTGATTCCCTGGTAAAGCTCTGTGGAACTGGTGTTGAGGCGAATAAACTGTTGTCGCTTGGTGAAGCGGGTCCCTCGCTGGACAGACCTGTCATCCGTTTGACATACAGCCTGTACTTTTGCAAGTGGCTTGCGACGTTTTCGCGAGTCAGCCCCTCAACATTCATCAATTGCATAATGGTCTTGGGCACTGCATTTTTCAACCCAAGGTGAGAAACCACGTCAACGAATCGCTTGTGCAGTTGAGGGGTCCACACGAGCCGGGGCCGCTTCACGGTCCGTGCTGACTGATCCTGGTCAAGGTCATCTGCCCCCCCTGTAGAGTCAGTATCATCCACCATGGCAGAGGTTGTGTGGTTGGGCGCATGGCCGGATGGATTGAAGGGAGAAAAGGGATTGAAATTAAAATTTGAATTTGGAAGAGAGTTTCGCCGGAGAGAGGAGAAGGTGTTGTTGGAGGCCAGGGTCAGATCCATCTCTGAGCGACCAGGTTCTGGTGGGATTTGAAAGGCCGAGGCGAGTTCTGGTGGGACCAGAGACTGGTTCAGTGGGGGCAACTCGGAAGCTGTTGGTAGGTCCATCACCCAATCAGTAACCTGATTGGATTGGTCGTCGTATTCATCTGATTGATTTGCCATTATCATGGCAAATTCGCCATCAAAGTCACTTCCCTCTCCCACTTCTCCCATGAATTTTTAGTTTTCTCTTCCTTTCCTTTTAGTTTGAGAAGATAGGTTGAAGAGTCAGAGTTTCAGATTTGAGTTGGAGAGAACGGTGTGGCGACTAGGGTTCTCGCCGGAGTACTGTAGCGGTGGTTTTGAGAGGCGGAGAACGAGATTTAGATATTTTAGGTCGGGAGAGAAGGGATGTGAGATATTTATTTCTTTATTGTGGTGGAAAAGGGAAAAGTGCAAAGCGGTTTATTATTCTGGTTACATGTGGATCTTTTAGTGGACCCATCAGTCAGTGAGAATTCTTATTTATATAGTTGAATTTAGGATTGTGGTGGAGGTGCACGCGATTGGTTAAGATAGGTCAGCTCAAAGAAGATATTTTGTTTAGTGCAACAGGAAAGGCCAAAGTGCAGTTGCTTTACGAATTTGGTTAGACCTGGCTTCTCAATTTAGTCGGGCTCAACTGGGTCCTTAAAGGGTAGATCATTAAAGTAGGCCAGGTAAAAGCGGTGGGAGGAGCGCACGGGAAAAGAAGAGGAAAGATCTGGATGCCACGAGAGCGATATCGGGACATCCACGTGGACCGGTGGCACCGATATTTTTGATTCTCTCTTGCACTTTATGCCTTGACTTGGCTTTCAGCCTTTTACCCTTTTACAGGGATATTTTATAATAAAACAAAATAGTATTTTTATCTTACAAGTGTTCAGTGCTTTGTGACTATTGTAGTTTTATTACTTCACAAGTTCATAGCGATATTTTACGGCCATTTTTGTTAATACCTCAAAAGAAAAAATTAATTTTAAAAATAACTCTGCATTCTATTTTTTTCAAAAATAATCTAATCGCCTGATCTACGGGCGATCTCCTAGGAGACCAAACCGCATCTCCCCTACGAGCGGTCTCCTAGGGACCGAACTGTCTCTCCCACGGATGGTCTCCTTTTTTTTTTTAGAGATCTGAGTATTTTGATTTAAATAATTTTGTGAAAAAAAAAAGTTTTATTGTTTAGAGTGTATGCCAAAAAAATAAGATATTTGATAAATTTATGAAGTGGTGTCATAACTCTTTATAACTTTGATTTTATTTGTCAGTTAGATATCATAAGTCTAAATATAACACTAATGAAGGACTTGGTCTTTATTCAAAAATTTCCAAGCTCTGACAGTTTGTTAATCTTTTTCTCTTTTTTCGATTTTTATAATATACATAAACATATATACATATATACATGAGGAGGGATCAAGTTACAACATTTTTTGAGTTACAACAAGTTACAACAAGTTTTTTTTTTAATTTTGAAAGTCCAAATCGTCGATCCAAACCGTTAAATATGATCTCTACAATAAAATGTGGTTGGAGACCAAATTTTACATTTTTTGAAATTTTTTTACTATTTATTAAGATGGGTACAAAAACTAGTCAAATTCAGACCATTGAATTTTGTACTCATCTTAATAAATAGTAAAAAAATTCCAAAAAATATAAAATTTGGTCTCCAAGCACATTTTATTGTAGAGATCATATCTAACGGTTTGGATCGACAATATGGACTTTCAAAATTAAAAAAAAGCTTGTTGTAACTTGTTGTAACTCAAAAAATGTTGTAACTTGATCCCTCCTCTATATACATATATACATATATACATATATACATACTAGTATCATACCTGTGCGTTGCAACGAGGACGTATTATAAGAAACAAATATATCAATAAAAATAATAATTATCTAAAAATTAAAACACTTGTTAATAGAAAGTTTATATGATTATGTATTTTTAATTAACTTTAATCATAATTTATGATAACAATTTGATGATGTGATGATTCTTTATTTTTAAGTACCAATGATATCAAATAATAGCTCGATTCGAATCTAATATCAAATATCATACAACAATTCAAAATAAACATATAATATGATATCAAAAAACGTAAATAAAAAGTGTTATCGTTTGTATGTATAGGATATATATATATATATATATATATACACACACACATATTATAAGAAAAATATATATTCACACACATGTTCTAATTTATATTCTTCTTTGTTTTCAATTTATAATACACACACACATATACACACATTGATATATTATATATTGAAAATATATTCTAAATTGCCCACACCAATATGTATAGAAACAAAGAAAAAAAAAAGAAATTAAAAAAAATGATTTCCATTGTGATTCGTATAGAAACGAAGAAGTAAGGAAACAATAAATAAGAAAATGAAAAGTGGAGTCTTCTCAATTTAACAGGAAAAATATGGAAATAAAGGAATAAGGAAACAAATAAATATATAGCTAAATTTCAGAATTTGTTCATTTTAAATTGTAACGTATCGTGTGGCAGCATATGTGGTGGGTATGTTTTTAATTAAATTTAGACTTCTATACATAAAAGAGATGCATTTAATCAAAATAAGACAAATTATGTAATTGGAGAGCTGAGATCAAATCCGAAGTTTCATCTCTCAATCATAGCCATTGGCGGATCGGACAATCACGTGCTTAATAATAGAATGGAGATACACATATACACATACACACATACATATACACATATACACATATACACATATACATATATACATATATAGATACATACATATACATATACCTATACACATTTCGAACCCAGTTGGATTCTATTGGTGCCAAAATTCTTACCACTACACTAGAGTTTACATGTGTTATCTTATAAATAAATATAATATTTAACTATTTTTCTCTACAAATTTGATTTAAATTATCTCTCCTCCTTATTAAGGAGCTTAATGATTTCTACTACATAATTTGCTCCTGTTGCTGTACACGGACACGATTACTAGTATACACATATACATATATACAATTTCTTTTATAAACTCAATTTTTTATAATATATGTATATATGTATATATAAATATATACATATACATATATTATACAGAGATAGGTTAATTTTACATTTTGTTCTCCATATTAATATGTGCTTGGAGACCAAATTTTACATTTTTTTTGAATTTTTTTACTATTTATTAAGCCACTTTGAAAATCGCTAATCCAACGGTTTTACTGTTTTGTTAAGCAATCGTTGGATCAGCAATTTTCCAAGTGGCTTAATAAATAGTAAAAAAATTCAGAAAAATATAAAATTTGGTCTCCAAGAACATATTAATATGGAGGACAAGACGAATGGTTCAGATCGACTTTTTGGATTTTGAAATTTCAAATTTGGACCGTGTGTATTTCGGTCCATATGCTACCAAAAGCACATTAGTCTATCTCTATTATATATATAATATACATATATATACATGTATTACACACACACACACACACACACACACACGCACACATACATACATAGGAATATGCTAGCATGCTATGCATAGCATAGAACCCCTCCATCCAACGGCTTGAATTTCGAGTTCTCAAAATCCTAATGGTCGATCCGAACCGTTCATCTTGTTCTCCATATTAATTTGTGTTTGGAGACCAAATTTTATATTTTTTGAAATTTTTTTACTATTTCTTTAGATTTATTGAAAATCGCTGTTTTCAGCAAATCTGTACCATAAAAAAACAGCGATTTTCAATAAATCTAAAGAAATAGTAAAAAAATTCCAAAAAATGTAAATTTTGGTCTCCAAACACATATTAATATGGAGAACAAGATGAACGGTTCGGATCGACCATTAGGATTTTGAAAACTCAAAATCTAAGCCGTTGCATAGAGGGGTTCTATGCTATGCATAGCACGCTAGCATGTTCCTATATATATATATATATGTATGTATATATATATATGTGTGTGTGTGTGTGTATATGTATATGTGTGTGTGTGTGTGTGTGTGTATATACATATATATACATATACATATATATGTATATGTACATATACATATACATATATATATATGAGGAGGGATCGGATTACACCACTATTTTGGTGACATGGTGTGACAATGTCCATTTTTGAAATTTCAAAATCCAAATATTCGATCCAAACCGTTCAATATGATGAATATATTAAGAGTAACTTGGAAATCAAATTTTACATTTTTCTGAATTTTTTTACTATTTATTAAGTATTTAACAAAATCGCTATATTCAGACCGTTGAATTTTTGAACCCCTCTAAATAAACCAAAAAAAAATTCAGAAAAATGTAAAATTTGATCTGTAAGCACATTTTAACATATCCATCAAGTTGAACGGTTTGGATCGACTGTTTGGACTTTGAAAATGGATGGTGTCATTCCATGTCACCAAAAAATGGTGTCATTTGATCCCTCCTCTATATATATATATATATACATATACATATACATATACATATACATATACATATACATATACATATACACATATATATATATATATAGACAGGTTAATACGCTTTCGGCAGCACTTCGACCGAAGTGCTGCCACCCCATTTTTGATTTTTCAAAATCCAAATGGTCAATCCGAACCGTTCATCTTGTTCTCCATATTAATATATGCTTGGAGACCAAATTTTACATTTTTTGAAATTTTTTTGCTATTTATTAAGCCACTTTGAAAATCGCTGATCCAACGGTGGCTTGCCAAATAGTAAAATCAGGGGTTCACCGTTGGATCAGCAATTTTCAAAGTGGCTTAATAAATAGCAAAAAAATTCCAAAAAATGTAAAATTTGGTCTCCAAGCAGATATTAATATAGACAACAAGATGAACGGTTCGAATCGACCATTTGGATTTTAAAAAAATCGAAAATGGGGTGGCAGCACTTCGGCTGAAGTGTTGCCGAAAGCGTATTAACATGTCTCTACACACACACACACACACATGTAGAGTAAGGCTACGCTACTTCGCTAATTAAACGGGGTGTTTTAATTCACGCTCATATCTCTATTTTCGAAGTTCAAATAGCCGATCCAAACTGTTAGATGTTTAATCTATATTAAAATGTGCTTGGAGACCAAATTTTACTATTTATTAAGATGGTTTGAAAATCGTTGTTTTTTAATGTCTACCGTTGTACGAAAAATTAAACTGAGTTTTTGAGGTACTAAACGATGTTTTTTTGAAATTTTGATGCTTCCGATACGACTTTTTTTGAAATTCTGATGCTTCCGATATGACGATGGTTTGAAAATCATTGTTTTTTTGAAATTTGAGTTTAAACATATTTTAGTAGGTCTAAACTATTGTTTTAGTACCATAAAGAGTTATGACATCACTTCATAAATTTATCAAATGTCTTATTTTTTTGGCATACACTCTAAACAAGAAAAAATTTTCTCCACAAAATTATTTAAATCAAAACACTCAGATTTCTAAAAAAAAAAAAAGACCGCCTGTGGGAGGAGAGGGGGGGGGACGGTTTGGTCTCCTAGGAGACCGCCCGTGGGCTAGGCGGTTAGGTTATTTTTGAAAAAAAATAGAATGCGGGGTTATTTTTAAAATTAACCTTTTCTTTTGGGGTTTTAATAAAAATGACCAAATATTTTAAGCCAGTGCTTCTGGATAGTTCTCCACTGACCAGCATAGTCACAAAATTCAAAAATTAAATCCGAACTAAATTCGAATAATTCATAAAATGAATTATTCACGAACTTTTTTCGAATTCTTCTGAGAATATTTTTTTTGTGCTCTCTTACCGGACTGAGATCTCTTATTCGGATAATTCCGAATAATTTCCGAATTATACCCAAATAATTTCTGAATCACAAATTTTTGACCTCGCCGAACCGAACACGAGTAATTCAGTTGTCACTATAGTGACAAGTCACAACAGAGTAGTAACCAGTGTTGTTCGTACAATAATCTTTTACGTTTATTTGACTAATTTGCAAAAACATACAATTATTGAATTTTACGATTTCTTCTATTTTGAAGCTATGATAGGTCCAAGAAGAGTAAGAGCTGCAGTATAACATGCTTGGACTGAAGAAATCACGAAGACCTTTATCAAGAATATAAGTTGTAAAATCAGAAACTTGGTAAAGTATGTGTGAGCTTGATTAAAATGGGATAAAACGTTGTGAACGTTTTTCAAAACGTTGTAACGTTTTTACATTGGTTTGAAACAATAAACTCATCAAAAGAAGAAACATTGTTACAGCGTTATAACGTTATACAAACGTTGTGATGTTTTAAAATCGTCATAACGCTATACAAACGTTGTAACGTTTAACAGCTACAGACTAAACCCTAGTTGTACTGTACCAACAATGAAACGTGGTAACGTTTATATAACATTGTAACATTTATAAAACGTTGTAACGTTTATAAATCGTTGTAACGTTTATAAATCGTTGTAACATTTCAAGTAAATTTAAACTTCAAATAACTTCTATTTTGATCAAGTTTGTACAGGTTAAAACGTTGTAACGTTTTGAAAACGTTTTGCTAAGCTGTCAGAAGATTAAAACCCTAAAATCGCATTTGAATAAAACGTTGTAACGTTTTATTACAAACAGCTCATTTTTGAGCTGACACTATAAATAGAGTGATGAGATCTCTTCCTTATTATCTCAGCTGACCCTAATCATTTTAAAAGCGATTTT